>JARHVA010001089.1:1245000-1347500 GCA_037957365.1 Torreya grandis | reverse complement strand
GTTCATTGGAAGTGTCTTTAATGGAAATTTTAATTTGATTAATATTTTTACAGGAGTTATTGGACTATTTAAACCTCATTATCATTACATTTAATTGAATCATCATCATATGAAGCCTCATTGGCTTATCAAGGAGGTGCTTTATCACTATATTTGTCAATTAAGGTAATATTGTATGGGGTATTTAACATTTTTTTGTTACTCTATTGTATTCATAATCTTTGTGTGATACCATATAGAGTGCATTAATGTGTTGAGAATAGACACTACAATCCATGTTCAACCAATGGTATCTCTTCCTCCACCCCCACCACCATTGTGTTTGGTTATTCATCTTATTTAGGATCATAATATGGAGGTGTTTGTTTCCCACACATAGAACCATTATTCATATGTAATGAAATTACTTTAATAATAAAGTAGAATAGTAGAAATAGATCCAAATATGACTAAAATATATCAGAATATATGATAATAGACAAGCCACTTCAAGGGGGCAACCTCCATAAGCTTTAATAAGAGCATAATTCACAATATGATGATAAATAATTACCCACTACCTCCTATATATAGTCTATCTAGGCCATGGTTACTACATAAGCTGACTTACTAACCAAATGAATGCATAGAGAAATGTGAAATAGCATCAAAGAGGGATAAATAAGACACAAGTCAGCTATTCCTATCCTAATGCATGTGATAGGTTAGGGGTGTAGCATGCCCTTCCCTTTAAATCAATGTTGTCCTCAACATTCAACAACTCTGGATGTTGTTTCAAAAAATATTCACCTTCCCAAGTTACATCTTCACTGCTCAGGTTCTTCCACTTGATCAGATATTCCCTAATCTCTTTGGTTCTCAACCTCTTAGTACATGTTTAGAGGATCTTCTCTAGTTCCAAAATGACACATCCTTCTTCATCTAGTTCTGGGAGCTCTATCGGGGCTAAAAGTTTCTATCTAATGACCTTCTTTAAATAGGAAACATGAAATACTGGGTGTATGTGAGATGAATGAGGTAACTCGAGCTTGTCATCCACACTTCCAATTTTCTACAGAACCTAATAAGGGCCATAATACTTAGGAGCAAGTTTGTTGTCCTTTTTCTATTACTTCAAGGACATCTACTTCTAAGGATACAAACATACAAATACCCAGTCACCCACATCAAAATTTCACTCACTACAGTGTTGATTTGCTTGTTGCTTCATCCTATTTTGTGCCAAGGACAAATTCTCTCTCAAACTAGCCAAAACCTCTTGTTGATGTTAAATGTGCTCCTCCACAATTCAAACCTTGGTTTTCACCTTTAATGAAAAAGTGATGGAAGGTGGATGGTAACCATATAGTGCTAAAAATGGAGACATTTTAGAAAAAGTATGGAAATATGTGTTATACCACCATTTTGCAAGTGGTATCCATTTAACCCAATGTTCTTATTTATCTGATACAAAACAATGGAGATACCCCTCTAAACATTTGTTAACCACTTCTATTTGTCTATCAGATTAGGGGTGGTAAGATGAGATATGAGCTAGCTGAGTACCCAAATAGGAAAATAGTTTAGTCCAAAATTTACTAGTGAAAATAAGATCATGATCTCTTCCAATTATTTTTGGGGTTCCATGTAATTTTAGAACTGCCTCCAAAAAAATAGTTGTTACTGTACTTTCTAAAACTAGGTGTGAGAGAGCACAAAAATAGGAATATTTTGTAAGCCTATCCACAATGACCAAGATAACATTCTTACCTTTAGAATAAGGCAACCCTATGATGAAATCCATGGAAACCTCCTCCCACCTTTGACTAGGAATTGCAAATGGTTGTAACAGACCTAGGGTCTTAACTATCTCACCTTTATTTTGTTGTCATATCAAGCATTCTGCCATAAACTTTTATACATATCCCTTAAGTCCTTCCCAAAATAATTCTTTCTTAATTCTATGATATGTTTTCAAGAACCTGAGTGTCCCCCAATTGGAGATGCATGCAACTCCACAAGAATCTTATGCTTAAGCTTTGAATATTTGCACATGTATAACCTACCCTTATACCATAGGACATTACCTTTCCATTCAAACTTTTTAGAGGCTAAAGTACCTTGCTAGATATTTTGAATCAAAACCTGTGTATCCTTGTCTTACTCCCATTCTAAACTATCTTCATCCACCCAATCTTCTTGCAACATGGACATTACACAAAGTAATGCTTATGTGAATGTATCCCATCTGGATAGTGTGTCTACTACTAAATTATCTTTATCCTTCTTGTAGATGGTTTCAAAATCATAATCCAAAATTTTGGTTACCCACTTTTGTTGTTCCTCAAATGATAATCTTTGCTCCAAAAATTATTTGAGACTATCATGATCCATTTTCACCTTAAAGTGTCTACCCATTAGATAGGGCCTCCATTGTTTAACTGCATGAAGAATAGCCATCATTTCTTTCTCATAGATAGGTTTTTGTATATTATTACCTTTGAATTGATGACTCTCAAATTTAATGGGTCTTCCTTCCTACATTAATACTACTCCCAACCTGGATCTAGAAGCATCACATTCAATAGTGAATGTCTTTGAGAAGTTTGGAGTAGCCAAAACTAGGGTGGTGCACATAGCTACTTTTAGTTTCTCAAATGATTTGGTGGTGGCATCATTCCAATGGAAGGCATCCTTCTTTATCAATGCAGTGAGTAGAGCCATTATGCTACCATAACCTTTCACAAATCTTTGGTAGTAACCTTTTAGTCCTAGGAACCCTTAGAGGTTTTTGATAGTTTTTGGCATGGGCCATTCCATCATACCTTTGATCTTCTAGGGATCAAATTTAACACTCTCATGGGAAATAATGTGACCTAGGTAATCTACCTCCTATACTCCAAAAGCACATTTGGATGGTTTTGCATAAGGCTAATGCTTCTCCAAAACTATCAACACCTGTTTCACATGTTGCAGATGTGCTTCCCATGTCTAACTATAAATCAATATGTTGTCAAATAAAACTAGCACAAATTTCCTTAAAAAAAGCCTAAAAATAGTGTTCATCAAGCTCTAAAAAGTAGATGGTGCATTTGTAAGACCAAAGGGCATTACCAAAAACTCATAATGGCCCTCATGCATTCTAAAAGTAGTTTTATGAATATCTTCTTCCTTGATTCTAATTTGATGGTACCCCAAGTGAAGATCCAATTTTGTGAAATAATTAGGACCATACAACTCATCAAGTAAATAATCAATTACTGGAATAGGAAACTTATCTTTGATGGTGCACTTGTTGAGTTCCCTATAATTTGGGCACATCCTCCATGTTTCATCCTTCTTTTGCATCATGACCACTGGTGATGAATATGCACTTTGGCTGTGCTTGATGATCCTTGCCTCTAGAATCTCATGGACCATCTTTTTTATTTCACTCTTATATGCATATGGATATCTATATGGTCTAATATTTGGTGGTTGAATCCATGGAATTAGTCCTTTTGGCATGGCCCAAAAATAGATGGGTGATCATTAAGAATCATCTATAGATCAGGATGTTTAGATGCCTATGTGGGTTTAAATTCTATGGAACATAATCATGAAATAATTCCCTCTACCCCCTTTTTATCATCTTGGTCATCTGATGTGAACTAATCAATTGTGGAGATTTTGCCTGTAATCCATGTAGTTTAATTTTCCTACCTTCAAAATGAAAGCACATGAATAGTTCTTGGAAGTTCATCTCAATGGTACCTAAGGTTTTGATCCATTATACTCCCAAAACAATGTCTTTGCTACCCATGGGAATAGAAAACATAGGAAAATTGAGATTGTACTCATCCATAGCAAGCTTAATACTAGGAAATTTGCCTAAAAAATTAATTGTGCCACCATCTTCAATCATGACCTAAAATTCTAGTGTTGGGTAGATGAAATAGTTTAATCAAGTGGCCAACTTATGGTTGATGAAGTTATTTGTGCTCCCAGAATCAATCAACACTTTCACCTTTTGTTTCTTGAGGAAACCTATCACCTTAAGATTTTGTGGAGTGCTAATACCTGTAAGTGCATGACAAGAGATTATAGGTTGGGAATCTTCAAGTACCTCCTCCATCTCTTCCTCATCATCATTAGAGGCATCATCTTCTACTTCATCTTCATTGGATCCCTCAATGTAGAATAACATCTTCTTAGCACATCTATGTCCTTTGATCCACTTGCTATCACAACTGAAACATAATCCTTTTACACACTTCTCTTCAATTTGCTAAGGGGTCAATCTAGTAGGTGGAGGAAATATTGGTGTCGATATTCTATGATCTTTGAAGTGAGTGAATGGTTGATTCTTTTTGGCTATGAATTTTTCCTTAGCTTTGTGTGCCATGATAATAGAATCAAAAATATTAAGTGGATTAAACATGCATACCTCATGTTTAATGTGGTCCTTGAGTCCACCCAAAAATAGGTCATTCAAGTTCTCCTTAGAAATTATCTCCACACGTAAGGAGAGGTTCTAAAAATGATGAATATAATCCTTAATAGAGCTAGTCTATCACAATTTTTCTAGTTGGCTAAAGTAATTCTCTATTACACTATTTCCATAGTGTAATTGCATTTCCTCTATAAAAACTAACTAGGTGACACTGAGAGTCATCTTTTTCTTTTGAGCACATAACCATCTATACCAAATTAATTGATCAAGTTCAAGATACAAGGATGCCATGGTAACCTTATATCCACTTGGGATCTAATGCAAATAAAAAAAAATCTTCATTTGGTTTATCTAATTGAGTGGGTCTTTTCCATCAAATTTTTTCATATCCACTTTTGGTAACAGGTTCCTCTATGGCAATGTAGTTGGATTTGAAGTAGACCGGTTGGGAGAACCACCCTAGTGGGGTTATGTAATAATGATAGTGATATGATTTGAATAATTATTTTCAAAGCCATCATGATATCTACCAAACTATCTTGTATGGATTTCATATTAGATTGTATGCCTTGCACCTCACTTTGAATGCCTTGCACACTATAGTCAAGCTGGCTCACTTTGTGATCTATGTCAAAGAACCCTAGTATAAAGGAGCTAGTACATCCCCATTTTTACTCCATATCTTCCTTATTAGTATTTTTACCTACAATTTCAACACCCTTTCCTCAACCCTGAGTTTGTGGTCCTACCATAAAAGGGCTTTACAATGTCGACCCTGATTGGCACTTTTGACCAAACTTTGACCAAGTGATTTTGGACTTATTTTGGCCTCAAATAAAAACATACAAAGAACATACCCTAGCCAAATTTTTATAATATTTCCAAAAATGTAAATAACTCAAAAAAAATCTTTGAATTGTGCACTATAGAACAATTTTATGAAAAACCCTAAAATGGTGATAACTTTTTAAAATAGATCTAAATGATGTAAAATTTTAACGGAAGCTTAATTTAATGATTTTTAACCTCAATTAAAAAAAATTAGATAAATTTATAACCTTTTTAAAGATATATCCAAAATTTAAAAAATTAGGGTTTCACCCACAAGATTGCCCAAATTATAGCTCTAATACCACTTGTAATGAAATTACTTCAAAAATAAAGTAGAATAGTAGAAATAGATCCAAATATGACTGAAATATATCATAATATATGATAATATACAAGCCACTTCAAGGGGGAAACCTCCACAAGCTTTAATAAGAGTAGAATTCACAATATGATGATAAATAATTACCCACTACCTCCTATATATAGTCTATCTAAGCCATGGTTACTCCATAGGCTGACCTATTAACCAAATGAATGCATAGAGAAATGTGAAATAACATCAAATAGGGATAAGTAAGCCACAAGTCAGTTATTCCTATCCTAATATATGTGATAGGTTAGGGATGTAGCATCATAAATGGTTATTTTACGCACCCAAGATCTATATATACATTTACTATAGAGGAGAGAAATTAATTCTCATAGGTAGTCAATTTCATAGTTGTTATTACATCATAAAACTATTTGGGATTATTAAAATCCTTTATATTCTATAACACATACAAAATTAGTCCCATGAATAGTTAAACATGTTTCATAGTGAATATAGTAACATACACATTCTCTTTCAATACAATGGACCCCAAAATGTCCTAATCCTTATATATGTACTCATCATGCATAGGATTGTATGAGTCATGATATTTATGGTTACATTACAAAACCTAATTCCTTTTTCAATTTTAATACACATATAACTAATAGTTTTTTTTACAAAAGATAAACATTGTACCATTTGATACATTCACCTCCCATGACTATCCTATTTATGGTAAAATTGACAACCACCTTTGCACATAATTCAAAAATATAAAAATTCCAATAAAATCAAAAATTAAAAAGATTAAAATTTAAGACCTAACCAAGACATGAGTTTCTATATTATATTATTATCATATAAAATTTATCACATTATTTTTATATACTAAAATAAGGTATGCAATATTTGACAATGACAATATTGACACACATTTATAATGATGACTTCAATACACAAACATAGTCTTAATCCAAGATTCTATCACACCTACATGTTATCTTATGAGTTTAACCCTTATATTATGATGATAAAAAACTACATGAACCTCACTACCTATTTTGAACCTAATTAATATCTTACACAAACATATCTATATCTTTAGTTTAGTTTGCCTATACATAGGTCTATTCCATCAATTATAATTAGTATCACTAGTTGATACTAACCTAATAAAGTCAAAACTATCCCTATACAAATAATATATATGTTTTAAAAATTTCCTTAGGGTTATCACATCTACCTATTATGTTTTTTTCATGATAAATTACCTAATTTTACTCATATATAAATAAATAAATGTCTCAATAAATAAGGGACTATGCACTTATTTGGTACACATCTATAAACTATTACATAATGAGAAAATACACCCTATTATTCATAAAACATGAATCTATCACTAGGATAAGTCATAATAAAAGTCTAAAACATTCCAAATCTAAGTCAAAGTAATCAATTTCAAGTAATAAACCCAAATCATTAACTTCATACATATAGTGATGGAGCATAATTGTAGAATCACAGTAGGCGGTAAAATTACATGTAGTTTTGTTTCAAGCCTTAGATTATCAATTACATAGGTAGTGATAAATAATAAAATGAGGGTGATTGGGTTTATTTAAAACCATTACACTTTCCTTATTATTTACAATTTTCAATCCCTCATAATCACACATAGTGTTTTAAGCTAATGGATGTTGATTTTTAGAGTTGTGTACGTCGTCATGGTTTGACACCACACATAAAAAGCTTTCAAAGATAGGCTAGGTGACCATATAGTCACAATCCCTCATTTATACATAAGTTATCACCAACTAGCACATGTTAGTGTAGACCAAAATAAGTTATCACTAACCAACACCAATCAATATCAATAGTCAATACTTACCCAGATCTGATGAAACAAACATTGCATAAATAAAAACATAGTTCATAAGCCATATTAATAACATTCCTACTTTAGTCTAATTTCTAGCTTTAGATTATAATCATAGTCAAAAATTAAATAAAAAATAAGTACTCATACCTTTTTTCTACTTACTATATTTAGCATATGCCTCTTTTTAAATCATTTAAATTGGTTCAGGTATTTTACATTTAGATGTATTCCTAAATGTCATATCTTAATATTTTAAATATTATACTAGTTTCTATCCTATTAATGTTTCTAAGACCAAATTCAGGTAATACATATTGGTGAACTTGTACACATATTGAACCATGTCAAATCCTAAGTATTAAATAGGGTTTCATGTTTACATGTTTTTAAATTTAAGTCTTGGGTTTTATTAAGACCCAATTTCTAATTATTCCCTAATAATACACATTATTCATGGAAATAATGAATGAACATATATGTTTAACACATGTCATTAAGGCACTCTTTTATTATTATTTTACATGGATAGTGTATCTCATTTGTATCAATTATGTAAGCAAGTGGGTCAAATTTATCAAATCTATATACACTAATAAGAATAAAATTAACAATAAAAATCCCAAGCATTTCTCCAATCATATTATTGTAACATATGATCTAAGTTTCATTTAATTAAAATTAGACCACAAAGGGCATGCATGTATCCTTTTTTCCTCCTTTCTCTAAACTTAAAGGTGGTACTAGCTACCATCTGACTCCCATTATTGGCCTATGGATTATTTTGGATTATGTGTTCCATATTGTCAACATTTGTTGACCTTTGTGTTCATCTTGTGCATGTGAGATATAGGCAACACAATGCATGAAATACAATTATAATAAGAATATAATGAACCCATATATATGCATGTGCCCCCAATAGATTTTTCTAGCAAGATACATGTAATCCTGACATGACAGTCAAAAATCAATAAAAGTGATAATCTAATAGTGACAAACCTATTAGAGTCTATGTGATTTATGGAAATCAAATGACATAAGTTATGACCGATGACCTGATTATGAAAAATAAATAGGAAGTAGTTGAGGATGGTGAGGTGGTTGACATTGAGCATAACACACATATGACTTCCAAATGGGTGGGAAATACATTAAATACAATTGAATTACCCAATGCCATGCAAGATTATTTGGATCCCTATAAAAGGAAAGCACTAAAAAGAGAAATGTGGTCAAAGGTATAAGTCCCAAATATGTGGGGTTAGTAAGTGATAACAAGGTGCTACAAATTTCCTAGAGATAAAATAAGTTAAGACTGATTCTAGTTCATTTGAGCATGTTTAAATCCATGTAATCATGATCTTATAAGGAATGGAATAATGTTGTATGCTTTTTATAACCACATATTATTATTAGATGTAGAGTCATTGGTAGGATAGTGTATTAATATTATATGATGTGTTTATGCTATGTTTACATAAGTGTATTCTTTTATTCATGTTTTGTTATGGAAATATAAATCACACTATAAAGTCACAATGTTCATGTGTAGAAATGGATCCCATTACACATAACTAATCTTGACATACCCCAAATCCTTTCTATCTTCATTATTTGGGTGAGCACTTAGGAACTTTTCCATACATGATACACCAACATAGGGAGATTAGAGGGGGAAATGGATTCAAAGAAATTATACCATCATCCCCTTGGCATCTATACCTACAAAATTTTATTTGTATGGATAGGTTGAATTGTTTTTCTAAAATTTTAGATAATGGATGAGAGAGCATGATCATGTCACTGACTAGGTCTCTACACATGTGAGTAGCATAGAGGGTAGAAGGAAAAATAGGCATGGATTTTGAAAGATAATGGAAAGATTTTTTTTATCATGGTGAAATTAGATAATCATGATCTCAAGAGGTGTGAGAATAATTGGATTTGATATATATTTATGTCCAAAAATGACCCTATTAAGAGGGGAGAGTTTGAATCTAGAAGTGGCATGAGTGAAACTCTCATGTAGATGATGTGCAATACATTAATGCAAAAAATCACATTGTTGAGTTAGAGTGAAATTTTGAAGTTGAATCGCAAGTGAAAAAAGTGGAGGACATTATGTAAGAAACTACCAAAGGAATGCATGTTTTCATTTCTAATTGAAGCATGTGATCATGCACATGGTTCTTTGTGTAACAAGTCATTATTTTCAAAGTTGTAATAAGGATTTTTATACCATTTATTTTATGAGTTTCATATTTTATAGGTTAGGGTAGTATAGGGTATTTATTTGGCACAATAATTATGTGCCTTTGACATAATAGAATGTGTGATTCTTGTATGTATTTAATAAAGTTGAACAATAGATATATTTAAAAATCCTTATGCTAATTTTTTATGTTTTTGGGTGAGTACTTATATAAAATTATTATAACCCCTCTCTTAGTGAATGAAAGATTATTAGGTTGGGAAAAATACAGAAATTAAATTAGTGTCATATAAATGATGATGAGATAATAGATGACTTGTGATGTGAATAATGATAAGAACAGGTACATAGTTGGTATCAAATTGTGATAAAGGACCTGTGAGGCAAGGAAACATGCCTACATAAAGGAGGCATAAACACTAGGAATGTAGAATAAATTTTTGGGGTAATGAATTGCATAGGTGAAAGTGAAACACCTAGGAACATAGAATGGAAGGGTATATATGGTAAAGATTTTTTCAATATTTTCAAATTGGTAACTACATATAATGACATCACTCCTAGGGACAATAAGCCACTAGATATGAGGAAACAAATAAATTATCTAGGGATACAAAAATAATTTTATGTGGATTAAATGTTGATCTTCACATAACTTAGACATGTAATATAGAGGCAACATGGTGCACATAATAAAATTATAATATCCTTAGACCAAACCATTCTATATGTGCATGCCCCTAGCAAATTTTGTCATCAAGGTAAGTGTGAGACATATATGGCATTCAAAAAGTTAGTGTAATTGATAACCTCATAATGATAGAATTGTTACATTCAACATGATTTATAAAAATTAAATGACATAACTTATGACCAATGGTCTAATTATGATAAACAACTAGGAAGTAGTGAAGGATGGTGAGTTAGTTGATCTCAACTAGAGCACACATCTGACTGCCAAATGGGTGAAAATGCATTAATTATATTTTATCTACCAAGTGAAATGTAATTTTATTTGGATCCCTATAAAAGGAAGGCACTAAGAAGACAAATGTAGCTAAATGCATAAGTCCCAAAGATGGGGGGTTGACAAGTCATAATGAGGTGTTATATAATTACTAGAGAGTACATAGGTTATGTTTAATAATAGTGTCATTGAGCATGTTTCAATCCATATAATATTATGATGATAAGTAATGGAATAATGTTGTATCTTTGTTACAGTTGAATAATTTAATTATGTGTAGCCTCATTGACTAGATAGTGTACTTATATTATAATATGTGTCTATGTTTTGTTCACATAAGTACAATATTTTTTCCACAATTTTCTATGGAAATATAGTGCACAATCTAAATTAATCATGCATGCACTTGAGATAGTGCAAACCTGGGCCATTGCATGTAGCTAACCCAAACTTACCCCAAATCCTTTCTCTTAGTGCCTTAGGTGAGCATGAAAAGCTTGTTGCCTACATTATATGTTGGTGTAGGGACATTAGAGGGGAAATGTCTTGAAGTAAACTATACTATCAACCCCTTGTCATCTAGACCTATAACAACACTAGATGAGGTAGGGTGTTACATCATGTTTAACAAAAATAATTTAGTCAGCATGTTCTTCCTTAACCCCATCCACCTCCTATAAATAAAGCTAATCAATCCAAAGGGTATGACATAATTGACCAATTAAATAACACCCATGATAAATTTCATATCTTATATTTTCTCAAGAGATCAACCATATACAAAGACATCTTATACTAGTCATTGTAAAAAAAACTATCCCTAGTGATGCAAAACCTATATCATTTATCTCTATTATGAATAAATTCAAGGATAAATACAAATTCATCATCTTAAAAATAGAATAATTCACTACACAACACACAATAGAGAAAAATATGCCACTACTCATTCAAGTTCAAGTTCAAGTTCAAAGTAACTTGATCAAGAATGTGTCAATAGATAATGTTTCTATAGTGAATAGTTTTAAGATTACCATCTTAAATCATTGGATGTAAAACTAGGTCCCAATATGGTACTTATTAGTGACCTAGATAGAACCCTTGATTGAAGGCTTGATAGATTTGGTTTTGAAAGTCCTTCACACCTAGACTAACATTGGAATGATCTGAGCTATGGGACACCTGAACCTAAACCAAACCTCTAGATTTTGGTGATGCTAAATCTCCTTATGTATCACTTTGTACTACTTCCTAATCAACTAATTGTTGGGATGAAAAGGGTAAGAAGGAAAATAAAAGGGAAATCCTACTTTAATGTTGGTGATACACCTGTATTATTGGTTTATCCACTCTATTTGAGCTCTTAAAACACTGATAAAACAAGAAAATACTAAATCTATAAATCCAAATGGATTATATACATTAGTATTTCATGTAGAGGTTTTATCAGGTGATCTAAGAGTGAGGGAAATGATGTAATAATCCTAATTCAAGGCATTAACTATTCAATTTAATCCATTATTAGCTCAACCAAATGACATCAAACACTAAAACATGACCTTCATAATATGACAAACTAGTAACTAGGTGAGATCAAGACTTGACAAATGAGAAATTTCTATGACATATGCAAATCAAATTGATATTACACACTATACTAGCATAATTGAATCTAAAAATTTCATTTTATTTATCTAAAAAGGTTAAAAAACTCAATCTTGGTAGAGTTTGGTCATGCCAAGAGAAGGATCGATCCTTAAATGGCTTTAAAAGCCTACAATATATAGTAAAAAGGAAGGACTCTATCCAATGTGGCAAAGAGGAGACAAGGTAATTCTTGCTTGAGTTAACTTAAGACTAAACTCATTTAAAAATATTAATGAAGTCTTCAAATATCCTCAAAATCTTGAAACTCATGCATGATCTTCAATTTTGGCATCAAAAGGAAGGTTATGAGCCCTTGTTGAGTTGGCAAAATCTTGCATGAAAACTATGTCCATCCTCGACTGTTAACTCAAGATTGAAGCTAAGTTTGAAGTGTTTGAATGCCTTTGTTTGTGTAGATTCTATGGAAGATGCATGAAAAAGTAATTACATAGTCAACTAAGAATGATTTGGTGCTTGATGACTGGTTAACTTCACTTTAGCCTTCCCATGTATGATTTGGTACTTAATTACTGAAAGTGCATGAAAATATCCATATGAAGAGAAAATTAATAGCATGGAAACTCCACTTAAAATCTAAGATAAAAAATTCAATGTCAGTATTTTACTTACCTCTACTATAAAGACAAAGTCTTCTTATGTATGGACATGATAGAACTATGAATGTCTACCTTAAGTGGCTAATCTGACTATCATATTTATGCCTTAGCATGCTTTTTAATACAAATATTGAACATAGATTAAGTATAGATTGAAAACCAATCTAAATTAATAGTTTTCATATACTTATTATATTAATGAAAACCTATAGGCTGCATAATCTTACTCTTGAACTGTATTAGGTTTAAATAAACCTATTCTGCCTTTAAACCCTGTAAGAACTGAGAACTCATTACATGCATAATTACCCTTTATAAAACAATGAATACAGTCATAAGACCATATTATCACCTTAAGAACTAGGTTGATAGGTTCTAAATCTTCAAATTAGAGGTCAAGATTAGACTCTATTGGTAAAAGTGCCCTTTAAAATATCTACTTTGGTTGCACCTTAGTCATATTCAAGATTGGCTCTATGTATCTACTTGCCTTGGTGGAAAACTACTTCTTCGACCCCCAATGGAAAAGTTCTTGGGCTCGCCTTTGTTCATTGGCTATCGATAATGACTCAAGTTTGTTGAAGTTTTGACCCTACTCACACTATTAGATCTAGTTGGCATGATTGATTACAAACTATAGATCTTCTATCAATTTAATGTTCTTAGGACACTTTTTATTAATTTATTTTCACTCAAGATCCATTGGCCCCTTTAACCCACCACTCACCATTGATCTTGAATACATGATCAAATGCACATTGTTGGATCTGCCTAGACCCACTAACACTATCAAGTTGCCTCACACCATTAGATCAAGATATATGATTGAATATGAACCTTTTATTTCTCCTAATTTAAACTCAAATGGTTATTTCACATGGCTTAAAATTGATCTCTTCATACCTATTATTTAACATATATATGATTGTCATTAATGCATGCATGACCATCAATCTTTAAACCCCAATGGATCATTTTTAAGATTTATTTTAACATCTACATGAATAATAATGATATTTATGTGGTCATGAATGATTTCCACATGACTATCACACTATAAACACCAAATGGTTAATTTTTTATGTTTACTTTGACATCCATGCGATCATTAATGACATCTATGTGACCATCACATTGATTATTCAACATTAAAGGCTTGTATATTAAGGTAGAGGGCTCATAGAGGCACCAAATTTTTAGAGGATGATCTTAAGATAAAGGATTTCGTGTCCATGCATTTCTTCAACTATGGAAGACTCCTCAAGTGTAAGTAAAAAATACATGATTAGCTTATTTTACTCATTCCTACTTGACATGCATATGATGGTTTAGATTATCAAGGCCTATGTTAACCATTTTTTACTTAAACAAGGACCCTATGATGCATACAAAATCAATCTAAGGTAATGGTCACCAAATATTTGAGTGATAGGGGTTAACATTTGGATTATGAGGCCAAAATGTTAACATTTATGGTGACTCACAAGGGTTGACCAACCTACTAGTCAAAAAAAATTGAATTGACTCTCTAAACTAAAAAATAGCTCTTTTGGGATTTGTAACATGTTTTATGATTGTGACACAACAAGACTGAAGGAAAACTACAACTAAACTAAAAAGAAAATACATCTAATCTAAAGAAAATATGAAGACAATGGAAGGGAAGTAGATTACTACTTATGCTACTCACTTATTGGAATAAAAAATATACTAACCTGAAATGAAAAACATTCCTCCAATTTCAAATGGAAAGCATTTTGGTCCACCATGGAACCTTGAAATGTATTTTCCATCTCTTGATATTTCTCTTCTGTATCTAAGATCAATTAGAGGCTCCTGTCTTCTTGATGATGAAACTGGGATTCCATTCTCCATTATTAGGTACATTGATTGAAGGTATATATTTAAGATCCAATCATCTTGCTATCAAATCTATGTACTTCAAAATAAAATCTTTAATTCTTCATCTTTTAAGAACTATTGATCATGATCATGTAGACCAACATATTGTATACCCTTTTTCATATCTTCAAGTATAACCTCTAAGTGATATGGATCTAATATTGTGACTTCTTAAGGCCATTTATTTTCATACTTAACTTCCAAAAGTAGACAAGCATCTGAATATGATGAGAGAGGTTGATAACCATGATTGATATGCTCAAACATGTCATCTCTTAAGAAAATAACTACTTCTTGTTTGATGATATCACTCCTTTCATCTTGAAATGGACCACATTCAAGTAAATAATAACCTAGATGAAAGATGTCAAACAAATATAAAGACTTGTTATCATGAACTTAAAGTATAATTAGAATTTCTTCATTATGATCATAAGGTTGTAAATTATCTTTAACTTCTTTTTCTGATTGGTAATCATTTTCTATCACTTTTGCAAGCTCTTATTCTTCATGAAGGATGACAGCCATTATCAGATCAATGAGTTCATGGAAAACATCTTCTACTTAAACAATTGAAGTGTTTTCTTCTTGAATTTCATCCTCTAATCTCTGATAATCTTGAATCATAGCAACAAACTCTTTGACCTCACTTTGTATAGCTTGTATGATTGGATCAATCCCTTCATTAACACTAAGTGTGTCTATGATGATGTCCTCATTATGTTCATAAAAAACTCTTTCATATCCATCTACATCAGCTACAACTTCTTCTTTTACTTTATAAAAGATAGGATCCTTCTCTAAGATAGGCATAATAGATCCCTAAAAATACTAAATAAGATGAGAAAGATCCAATGGTCATGCCTTAAATACCTGATTTTTCTCTTGAGTCTACTAAACCTAAAAAATTGTCACCTCCTCTCTCTACTACACTATTTTTTGAATGGATTTCCATGAAGGAAAGGACTTTGTCTTTTGAAAAGACAGGATTGGAGGCTGAATGATCTCTTACTAGCTTTTGACTTCAACATCCTAAATTTTGCTTGAATGTTCTTTCTCCATGGAATATTGTACCTAATTCCAAGTTATGATCTTGGGTTTATGAACCTCTTATTATTTACTTTTTTTAGCCATGGGTGTGAAAGAAGGAATTTATTGCTATGTTACCTCTATAACTATAATTAAATACTAGAGATGCTGATTTACAAGCTCAATTTGTCTAGCTAGATTAGCCTCAAAATCATGAACTAAATCACTAGAGATCTTTTCCTACAAACTTTAATATGTACGTTATTGTATGATCTAATGTGTAACCTAAAAATTAGACTTCTCATAAAAATTTCTTCAACATTTTGAGACCTCTCTTGGATAGATTGCCAAGTAGGAAAGTTAGGAAAGGCTTGGTTTGACTCTTGAGAGTTGTGATAAACATTAGTTTGATGATCATAAAGAGAAAAGAGTGGCTCTATGGGAACATACTATTGATTATGATAACCCTGGGGTTTCTCATAAACCACTAGCCTCTCTTCAATGGATACTATTAAACCACCAATGTCTAAAATATTAGCACTAAACTTTGAATGTCCTTACCTTATGAAATTTGCACATACCTCTTTATCCCACTACAAATTTTCTCTCATGCTCTAAATTTCATACTTGGAAATATCCTCTCTATATCTCTTCCTAGTATCTATACTTATCATCTCTTTCTCATAGTCAAACAAAGTTTTCTTGAAGCTTGAAATGGATTGATTTGGGACTTGATTAAGCTAATCAGGAGGATAATAATAATCATGAAGGATGTTATAGGATTGGTATGATCTTTTATACTATTGATAAAGATTTGTATACTCACCATATGGTTGGTATAGATCATGACAGGGCTAATATGGGTCATAAGGATCATACTAAAACTACTGGTAAGGAGAAGAATAACATAATTCTTCTCTATAAGATGCCATATCCTAGAAAAACATGAAGATACTTTAAATTATGAAAAACAAGTACATTTTACCTTGAGATAAGGGATACATGAGTACTAGAAACTAGTTTTGAAGATGTAGACTGTGTACTCCAATGACTAAATTTGTGTCCCACTAGGCATGCCAAAACTATTAGTAACCAAGATAACACCCTTGCTTAAAGGCTTGATAGATTTGGATCTAAAATTACTTCACACTTGGACTAATATTGGAATGATCTAAGGTGTGGAACACCTGAACTTAGACTAGACCTCTAGATTTTGGTGAGGCTAGCTCCTCTAATGTATCACTTTACACTACTTACTAATCTACTAATTATTAGGATGAAAAGGGTAATAAGGAAATTTAAATGGAAATACTACTTTAATTTTGGTGATACACCTATATTTTTACTTCATCCACTCTATTTGAGCTCCTAAAACACTGATAAGATAAGCAAAGACTGAATCTACAACTCTAAATGGATCTTATGCACCAGTATTTCATGTAGAGGTTTTATTAGATGATCTAAGCTTAAGGTAAATAATGGAATAGGCCTAATTAAATGAACTAACTAGTTAATTTAATCCATTTTTATCTTAACCAAATGGCATCAAACACTAAAACATGACCTACATAAAATGACAAATTAATAACTAGGTGAGATCAGGACTTGCTAAGGGAGAAAATTTTTCCACATGCAAATCAAACTAATATTACACACTATACCCATATAATGGAATATAAAAAATCATTTTATTTATCTAAAAAGGAAAAAAAAAATCTTGGTAGAGTTTAGTCATGCCAAGAGAGGGGTCGATCCTAAAATGGCTTTGAAAGCCTATAATATATAGCCAAAAAGAAGGACTCTAGCCAATGTGGTGAAGAGGAGACAAGGATCAGTATTTATTGAGTTAACTCAAGACTAAATTACTTTTAAAATATTAATAAATCCTTCAAATATCCTTGAAATCTTCAAACTCATGCATGATCTTCAATTTTGGCATCGAAAGGAAGGTTATGAGCCTTTGTTGAGTTGGAAAACTCTTACATGAAAATAACACCCATCCTCAATTGTTAACTCAAGATTAAAGTTGAGTTTGAAGTGTTTAAATGTCTTTGTTTGCATGGATTCTATGAAATATGAATGAAAAATTAATTACATAGTCAATTTAGAATTATTTGGTTCTTGATGACTGTTTAACTTCACTTTAGCCTTCCCATGCATGATCTGGTACTTAATGAATAAAAGTGGATGAAAATGTATATATTAAGAGCATATGAACAATGTGGAAACTCCACTTGAAATCTAAGATAAACACTTTAATGACAGTCTTTTAATTGAATTTATTATAAAGACAAAGTCTTCTTATGCATGGACCTGACAAAACTATGACTATCTACCTTAAGTGATTGATCTGACTATTAGTTTTATGCCTTAGCATGATATTTAATACAAAAACTAAACATATATTAACTATAGATTGAAAACCAATCTAAATTATTAGTTTTCATATAACTATTATATTGATGAAAACATATAGGTTACATAGCCTTAATCCTAAACTATATTAGGTTTAAATAAACCTATTCTACCTTTGAACATTGTAGTAACTGAGAAATCATTACATGCATAGGTCCCCTTTATAGAATAATTAATACACTCATGAGACCATATTATCACCTTAAGAGCTAGGTTGATAGGTTATAAACCTTCAAACCAAAGGTTGAGACTAGACTCTAATGGTGAAAGTGCCCTTTGAAATATTTTATTTGGTTTGACCTTAGTCATATTCAAGATTGGATCCATGTATTTTATGTCCTTAGTTGAAAATTAATCCTTTGACCTCTAATGGAAAAGTTATTGAGCTCACCTTTATTCATTGGTTATTGATAATGACTCAAGTTTATTGACATTTTGACCCTACTCACATCATTATATCTACTTAGTATGATTAAGAACAAGTCATAGATATTCTATTAGTTTAATGTGCTTAGGACACTTAACATTCATGGATTTTCACTCAAGATCCATTAACCCCTTTGACCCACCACTTGCCATTGATATTGAATGCATAATCAAATGCATGTTGTTGGATTTACCTAGACCTATTAACACTATCAGGTTGCCTCGTATTATTAAATCAACATGTATGATTGAATGTGAGCCATTGATTTGCCTTCATTTTAAATTAAATAGCTATTTAATGAGGCTTAAAATTGATGTCTGTGCACCTATCATTTGACATTCATGTCACTTTCATTAATATCTACATGATTATCAATCTTTGAACCCTAATGGATAATTGTTAAGATTTATTTTGACACCTGCATAACCATCAATGACATCCACATGACTGTCACACTCCTTATTTAACTTTAAAGGCTTGTAACATGGGGTAGAGGGCTCATGATGCACCAAATTTTTAGGGGATGGTCTTGGGACAAAGGATTTCATTTCCATTCATTTATTTAGCTCTATGAGACTCCTCAAGTGTAATTAATAAATTCATGATCATATTACTTCACTCATTTTTTCATGACATGCATATGATGGCATTTCTTATCAAGGCCTATGTTAGTCATTTTTTCCTTAAAAAAGGACCCTATGAGGCATAAAAATGCAAGCTAAGATAATGGTTACCAAAGCTTCAAGTGATAGGGGTTAGCATTTGGCTTATGAGGCCAAAATGTTAACAATACCTACTAACTTCCATGTTATGCCTAATCAATTACATTACAAGTTGAATTTGGGGTGACCTTGGATACATGTTAAGTAAGTAGTACCATTAAAATTACACATATGTATTAAATTTATACATGAAGATCATTTATATACACAACCAACAATATGATGACCATTTCAATTATTTTAAAATGACTCAATCTACTAATGAGGACTAATTGCAATCATATTTTGAATATCATATAATCATTTCCCCATCACATATGAGTCCAGTAGCTCAAATACATATATATAATGTGGGATAATTAAGTACAATAAAGTAAAATGAACAAAACATAGCATACAAAGTAGCTATACCACATAAACCACATAGCAACCAAGGCCTATTCCCAATCTAACTCTATCAGTAAATTTATAATATCATTATGGTATAGTCATAAATTATTATGATAATGATGAAAAATATACCAACATTATAGATATGACTGGTGATCAAATACACAATTTGAACTTTAATCCTTTAAAATAACATCTATCCCACACTCTATTTATATCTATTGGAGTTATACAATATTGAGATTATTCATGTATATAATGATAAGAGACCAAACAAATTCTTACTCAGTCATAATATTCCAGGGGAAAATGAAATTTAATAATTATATAACATAATTACATTCAAAATGCAAACAATAGGTCTAATATTATTTCATGTTATATGTAGATGACACTAAAATCAAAAATGATTTGGATAAAGAATTAATCATAATTTCAATAAAAATGTGGAAATGGAAGATACTAAGGTTCCAATATAATTTCAAGTAATAATTTTTAAATATAAACTAAGAACAATGTTGAAAATATTACTTAATAATAATCTCATCACATTACAATCTACTCAACATCGAGCCATGGGATGCTTTCCACATCAAGAAAGCAAATAATATTATTGTTATCATAGAATCACAAGATATGACATAGAACATTGTAATGCATTACAAAATATGATTCAAATATACAATAATAAATTAATTATTAGGGTAATATAGTGTCAATATTAACCAATTACATAAATCCCTATAAAGACATAATTTTTAACTACAATAAGAAAAAAATTGGTCTTGACAATAATCTTTGACCATTATGACACATATAGAAGGTGCATTATGACACATATAGAAGGTGCTTATTGACAACAAATCCATATTTATGAATAGAAAATACAAAATTTATGTACCATGTCATTCTTATAACACTTAGAGATACACATTAAACACCTATACAATCCACATCATGATACATTCTTTTAACATATTACCATACCAGTTTCTGATGGTCCAAAGGTTGTTAATACATATATATGGGTAATACCTTCTACCACCAAGTCAGAACTCACATTAAGATTATAATGGATATACCTAATGTAAGATATAGTGAATAAAAGATATCAACACATCTTCTTATCATATGATGAAAATCAATCTAGGATTAAATATAATAGAAATGGTACTCACCAAAAGGCAAGGTATGTAAAGATAATAACGAGAAAAGAGTATGAAAAATTAGAGATGGTATAATAAAATAAAATGTGATTTCATAATTTTAAATACAAGTTAAAATATATTAAATTAAAACTCAATGGGCATGATTTATTTTCTAGTTTATGAGCACTTTGAAAGAATATTCCAAAAATATAAAAAAAGAAAAAAAATAGAAAAACATTCAAAATATCAAAAACCCAAAATAAGGACCTATGCATGACATGATTACTAGATTACACTATTTACTATTTTATTTATCAATTTTTTGGTAGATGGAATATTTTTTTCATACAAACATGCATTTCATGGTATATGAGTGTTGTTCAAGACATAAAAATTACACATGGAGATATAGAAGTTGATCTTTCCTATACCTAGTGGCCATATCGATACTAGGGGCATCTTATTGTAGAGGTTTCACTATTATGGGTTATATCTATCTATGCCATTTCTACCATATTTATCTATCTATATTACCTACACATGTCTTGTTAGTTACTCATATCTTACATAGTGCTACATAGACATTCCATTATAGTATGATTCAAAATTGATACACATGGATGGTGTAGATTAGTTTACTTATTCTATTCTCCATTAATATTGTTACTCTCTTGGATGATATCCTATCTTTTTATTGTCTATTATGTGTAGCCCTATATCCCTTTCATATAGACCTTGACCTTGTTTTATGTGACATATTTTATGTACCTTGTTTTTGACACCTTTATGTCCCCTATGTTTTTCACTTGACCTTGTTTTTATGTCCCTTATATGTGGTCCTTGGCATTATTTTTTATAATAACAATTGATATTTTTTGCTTGTTGACATTCTTGACATTAAATGACTCCATATATATCATGCACTTTTAATTTTCAGTCATATTAATTATCATGTTACTAATTTATTAAATGATAGATCTATCTAGACATGACACTTATATTCTCTACATTACATATGTTACATACATTCCCTTATTGACATATACATTATTATTATGACATCTCCACATTTTCACATGATACTACATGATTCTATATTTATGCATAACATGATATATCTAACTATTATTTTGAGATGATTACCTTACAAGACACATACCTCATTTTAAAATGGGTGCATTACAGTGATATTTTTAATTAGACATAAGCCTCCATGAATAAAAAATAAGACCAGAGTACATATTTTAAAGATTCAAAATGGTTTAGATATTAGATGGTTTAGTTACAAGATAAATATTGGTACATCAATAAAAATTATTATGGGGTATGCCATTCATATTCACTCATGTTAAATATAATTGGGTACATATTCATATACACTTGGGCACATATGCATGATCATAAGCACATTTTTTACCAGAACATAAATTAGAGGTTTCCACATATACATAAATTTGAGATATAGGTTATTATATTACTATATATATGCATAGAATTATATATAAATTGGTATAAACACATAGAGCATGGTTCATGCACATATACGCACTTTCAAATGCATAAATCATGATATTGGTTCATGCACATACTTAACAATATAATTTACAATTGAATGTAAAATTATTGTCATTCCACTTCACACTTATCAATGTTATGGTCATGATGGGAGAGTGAATATGCTTCATTCTCTTTCGATCACATATTTATTTACATTGAGAAAACTTGAATGAAAATATATAATCAATCATATGGTATGGTGGGGGTATAAACATTGTTCATTCCATTTTTTTGATGTATTTTTTTTACATGGAATGAACTTGAGAGAAATAGATTGAAACTATATAATTAAATCTATAAATCATCTATAGTAGGTTATTTAGTTTATTTTATACAACCCATCATGGTGTTTTATATTTTCCTACATAGTTATTTGGATTATTAAATTAATTACTTCTCACCACATACATGAGGGTTGGAACATCTTATATTCTTAACCCTAGATATTACATAATAACAAAAATTTGGGTCCCAGTTACCCAACCTTTCCATATTCTTCAATAAGGAAACATGATTTTCCCCAATGCTTCAATAAATATGCATAATCTAAAAAAATTTGAAAGAGAAACCTTATTTTTATATGCATGAGCTAAGATGACCTATAACTATCCTCTTTCACTCAATATACTAGGATTCAAATAAGGTCAATCAAATAGAGATTGTGTATAATTGGATGAGTAGGTATGGACCAATGATATATGTATATCTAGTAGAGGGTAGCCTAAGCTCAAATTTCAAGAGGAAAGGTTTACAAATCCTAATCCTATCACATAAGGATATATCTCTTACTAGACTTCAACAAATTTGAATGGTTGTAACTATGATTTTAACTATTAAAGTAAAGTAACTAGTTTTTAATTAGATTATAAATAAATTCAATGATGGGTTGGTGATTTTAAACAAGATAAAGTGTAATGGTCAACCAAATGAGGATATATGCAAGTAAAGTGATAAATGGAAAGCCTAATAAATATTATATCTATACCATATTATTTAATATAGTGAATATCTTAAGCAAGGATACACACATACATATAAAAACTAAATAATAAACATATAATATAATATGTAAGTAAAGGAAGGAATATAGGGATATAAATACTTACCTAGGGGTAGACCCATTGATTTTTAAATATTCCCATTAGATCAAGTGGATTTTTGTAAGAGATGTTATAGGTTGAATAATTATATATCCTTAGTTAGGAACTCCTAATGATCTCTCGTATTGATCATGAGTGACACCATAAGACAAGATCTCCAAGATAAGGTTAAACCTTATCACAACCATGGCTTTACATTTTGTGGCCTTTAATGGTTAGAGTCCATTGAACCTTTTGTAGTATGACCCAATTCTAGGGACAACCCTCAAGAGTGTTCCTCCTTTTAGTGGAGAGGAGTCAATCACTGTTATTTATCATATTAGGAACATAACCAACCTCTATAATATCCATAATGTCACTAAAAAAAATGTATCCATCAGGTTATTGGCCTTGTCCTTTAAAGGTAAAGTTTTGGACTGGTATGGGACCTTGCCTATGAATTCAGTTGGATCATGGAATTAATTAGACACCATCCTAACAAATAAGTTTGGAGAGAAGAGTGACCATCTGTCTCTAGTTGAAAAATTGACTACTATAAAGAGAAATCCACATGAATTTATGTAGGATTTTAACACTAGGTTCTAAAAGACTTGGGATAGAATCACAATTCTAGTGAGGCTAACCCAAAGCTATGTTTTCCTTTACTACTTAAAGGCCTTATATAGTGAAATTACTATCATGATACAGTCCATGGGTGGACAAGTTTTACCTACTACTTATGAAATAACTATAGCTACTAAAAATTGTTTGGTGCAAGTAGGAAAGATAGCTCCTAGACCTCATATTCCACTCTTTATTGATCTATAGCCCTTAACTTAGCCTACCATTCCAACTTTATCTCCTCTACCTAGTGTAGAAAGTTTGGATGCTACCCTTACAAATGACCTCCACAAGGTTAAGAGTTTACTGCAGAGTGTTACCAATAAATTAGTGGACCTCAAGAGGTAGCAAGCTTAAAGTTATTAGCCAAATTAAGGATACCAATAGTTTGAGTAGACAAATAGACCTCTTTTCCAAAATTATAATCAAAGGTAGGGTTAGTTTATGCAAGTCAGGCCTTATCAAATTTATAATCCAAGTTCCCCTTCAGCATCTAAGGCTCTTGTCCCCACTCAAAAAAATTTGGTCTAGGAACAACCTAATTATCCACCCCTAAGGTATGGTCAAGAATAGGTTACTTATGCTAATGAGCTACCAAATCAATGTATGCCCACACAATTTGATCAAACAACCCAATTCTCAAGTTTTGAGGTGTCAACACAATCTAGGATAGATAACAAGCAAGATCAATTTGATTCCACTCTTATAAACCACCTGGAAGGGGAATTTTATGTAGTTAATTATGTGGGGACCACAAATAATTATGATGATTATGTTGTAGCCAACACTAGGTCCAAGAAGAGAGCTATGAAGGAAGCTCAAGCAGATACTAAAGAATCTAGGGCATCTCTTTTATAACAATTAAATCAGAGATTCCCAAATCACATACCATTAGTTGTAGCTTTGACTCCTCAGGTTGCACCTCAAGTTGTAAATGTCCCTAAGGAGAGATTAAAGGGAAACAACCCTACAATCAATGTGGTGGATCAAATGAAGAAGCTACATATGAACATCTCATTGTGGTATCCCTTAGCAATACTAGGATAAAAGGATATATTGCAAAATGAATTGCATGTGCTGAGTGAGCAAGTTGTCCTAACAAAGGTTTATAATGTGTTGATTGTGAATGGGGCTCCTCCCATGGGAGGTCAAGAAAAAAAGGATGAAAAGGTCCCTTATTTATATATATCCTTTATTATTGGTGATTTATTGGTCCATAATTGCATCACTAATAGTGGAGCAAGCATCTCAGTGATGCCCAAATGCATAGTTGACAAGCTAGGACTCATATATGAGCAAATAACCAAGGGAGTTATACAGTTGGATGGATCACCAACCAAGACATTGAGAGTGGTAAGAGGCTTGAATCTAACTCTCCATGCCTATCTAACCTTATCTATTCTCGTGACATGGTAGTGGTAGATGTTCCCCCTTACTTCACTCTTTGCTTATCTAAGGATTTCATGTCCAAGATAGGTGGGTACTTGGCAAAAAATTGGTTTTACATGGTCTTTAGGACTAAGTATGGAACCAAAGTGAATATTTAGTTGAAGCCTATCCAAAAATACCACCTAGATCCATACTCTCTTAAGGCATTAAATGTTAGCTATGCCATCATTGATGAAGAAGAACTCCAGCTAGACCAATCCCCACCATCTTCCCTTGAAGGATATGCTAACCTGCTCCTAGATGAATGGGGAAATGATAATGTTAAACATGATCCTTACAAGTTCATTGAAGAGGTAGGTCTTGGGTTTTACCACATGCATGAGAAGTATAATTTCATGTCAAATGTAATAAAGGCAAATCAAGAGAGTTGTGGTTTGTGGCAACTTTTATTTGATGGATCTAGAAGCAAGTTGGGAGTTGGTGGTGGAGTAATGTTAGTTTCACCTTCAAAGGAAAAATAATTTTCAACTTTCAATTTCTAGTTCTATTGCACTTGTAACATGGTGGAATATGAATCTCTTGTTCATGGTTTAGAGTGGGCAAGAAAAAAGGAATCAAAGAATTTCAAGTTTTTAGAGATAGTGAATTAATCAGAAACTAGGTGAGGGGTCAAAACTTAACCAAGAACTCCTTACTCAAGTCTTACAAGCATAGGGTGTGGGACCTAATGGAGAGATTCACTACTTTCAACATCACTTCCATCATAAGAGAATAAAACAAGCATGCAGATAGACTAGCAATAGTTGGTGCTCAATTTGACATTCCCAAAGGAATAAGTTAGGACAACAATCAACACCATTTAAAGGTGATAGTGAGACCCTCCATACCAGATAATGTCACCAATTGGCAGGTGTTTGATAGTGACTAGTAGATAATAATTTTATTATAGGAGGAGGATGAATTCACCTCTAGGAATCAATCCAAGCTATATTATTAGTATGATGGCTAGAATGTTCAACTAAAGAACAAACTTCCTAAGGGTTTGGTCACTCTTGAGAGCATCTTTAATGAGGATGACCAAGTCAAAGGTGACAAAGTGAGCATGACAACCAAGAAAGATAACTATGAAAGGGTATAAATATTTAAGGATAAGCTACTAGCACTTGGGAAGGTATGTATAAATGAAGAAAAGAATTCTTTCATTTTGTTATGCTAAGCGTTTACTGATGTCTTTACTTTGGAATATAGTGATTTAAATGGGTTTGATCCAAGCTTGGCCCAACATCCTATTGAGCCTGAAGAAGGTGCCAAAACTATAAAGCAAAAACAAAGATCAATCAATCCAAAGATTGAGCCTCTCATGAGGAGGGAACTCACCAAGATGGTTGAGTCCAAGATCATTTTTCCTATCAAACACTCTCTTGGTTGGCCAATTTGGTCCCTATTAGGAAGAAGAATGGAGAGATATAATTGTGTGTTGAATTTAGAGACCTTAATAGAGTCTATTTAAGAGATCACTATCCCCACCTAATCATGGAATAGATTCTCCAGATGGTGATAGGTAGCGAATGATTCTCCCTCCTAGATGGGTACTTTGGATATAATCAAATTTTGGTGCAAGACTATGACTAGTACAAAATAGCCTCACCACCAAGTAGGGAACTTCTGCCTACAATAAGATGCCTTTTAGACTGTCAAATGTTGGAGCTACTTTCCAACAAGATATGGATATGGCTTTCCAAGGTTTGAAAATGACATCATGCTAGTTTATCTTGATGATGTGATATTCTTCTCCAAGGAGGAAAGACAACATCTGAAATACCTAAGGTAAATATTTGAGAGGTATAGAGAGTTTGGAATCTCTCTCAACCCTAAGAAATGTATGTTTATTTTCCATTAAGGAAAATTGCTAGGTCATGTCATTTAAAAAGGGGGCTTAACCATTGATATAGAAAGAGTGCATGCCATTTTAGTGTTATCCTTGCCTAAACACAAGAAGGGCCTATAAAGTTTATTTGGTAAAATAAACTTTATTAGGAGATTCATCCCTAATTTTGTTGAACTAGTCAAGCCACTAACTTCCATGCTGAGGAAGGATGAGATGTTCACATGGACAACATGAAGGAGAGATAGTTTTGAAGGGATCAATAAAGCTATCACCTAAGCTCCCACCTTGACTAGTCTTGACTTCTCCAAGGACTTCAACATCTACACCTTTGCCAATGAAGAGGTAATATTTGCTATGCTCACCCAAGTAAATGGTGAAAACCTCAAATAGCCTCTCATATTTTTTAGCCAAGGCCTAGAGGGATATGAGATTAGGTACACTTATGTTCAGAAGAAAGCACTTGTAGTTATACAAATCCTAAAGAAATTTAGACATATGTTGTCAAATAGTAAGATTCACATCATGGTGCTACATCTTAGTGTCAAGGATTTCTTGCTAATCCATGACTTGAATGAAAAGAGGGTAGGGTGGATCACCAAGGTGATGGAGTATGATATGGAGATGAAGACCACTAAATTGGTGAGGGGAAGAGCAATGTGTGAGCACCTAGATATAGACTTAAAAGAACCAAAAGAGGGTGTTTTGGTACTAAAAGATGGAGCTATAGTGGAAATGCTTACAATCATGAATAGTCAGACACAAGATATGTTTAATTTCCCTCAGATTGGTGAGTGTTTGTAAGGTCTTAATAGAACTAAGAGGAGATATTTTAGGCTCTAATATCTTCCTTATGTCTTAGTTGATGGGGTGCTATTTAGAAAGTATTTTTCTAAGGTAATCTTAAGATGCATCGATTTAGAACAGGTTGATAGAGTACTGTTTGAAATTGATGATGGACCAGTTGGTGATCACTTTGCTCCTAAGGCTACATCTATAAGGATTATGAGGTATGGCTAATTTTGGCCCACCTTTTTCAGAGACACTCATGCTTGGGTGAGCATATGCCACAAATGTGCTATCTTTGATGGAAAACAGCTGATAGCTACAATGCTTTTATAACCTATTCAAGTGGAATACTCATTCATGCAATGGAGTTTAGACTTCATAGGGATGATGAACCCTCCTCCTAGTGATGACCACAAGTGGGTCTTGATTGCTACAAATTGTTTCACAAGATGGGTATAATCTATCACTTTGAAGGAAGCTAATGAGAGTGTGGTCTTAGACTTCTATGAAGGCTTAGTGACAAGATTTGGGGTCTCAGCCATAATCATTTTGGATAATGCATTGGCTTTTTTGGGAATAAAGACAAGTGAGTGGGTATTAAGATATGGCATCTATCTTAGTAATTCCTCCAACTGCTACCCATAATAGAATGTACTGGCTAAGTCCACCAATAAGACCTAGATCAAGATCATTAGAAGGACAATGGAAGAAAATCAAAGGACTTGGCATGCCAAGCTGAAGACAACTCTATGGGTAGTCAGGGTTACTCCAAAGAGGGTAGTTGGTAATTCTCCATACACACTTGTGTATGGAAGGGAACCTAGACTTCCTATTTCACTTGAGTTACTAGTCTTGGACCTTGCCCATCAGCTACAATTGAAGGAGAATGATATCCTATAGGTCAGATTTTGTGAACTAATGGAGATTTAGGAGGCAAGAGACTAGGCCATGGATGCCATGACTAATTGCAAACAATAAACAAAGAAGCATTTTGACAATAAATCCTCATCAAAAGACTTCTTAGAAAATGACATTGTCTTGAAATGAGATGAAGACCAAACTAAACGTGGAAGGAACATGAAGTTCAATGCCTTGTGGAGTGGTCCATATGTCATCACCTAATGCAAGCAACATAATGCATTTTAACTATCCAATTTAGATGGTGAATAACTATATATCCCAATCAATGGGATATATCTTAAACATTTTTACTAACCTTCTCTTGTTATGTACATTGTTTCCCTACTTTTTCCTCATTTTCCCCAAGTGCTTTTATGCATGTTCGTAGTTTTTTAGCATGTGTGTGTTCTCTTTACCATTTGGTGTAAAATATTTATTGGTTATTAGGTTTTTCAAGGCTATTTCCAACCTTCCAAGCTATAGCCTGACTCCATACCTAATGGACCTTTAAGATACTAGTATTCTAAAAGCATAAAAGGCATGCTTCCCCTATGAATCACCAAATGTGTTGACCAATTTTGGTCCTACAAGCCAACATTGAGCACCCCCCTTTCCCTTCCTTTGTAGGGTCTTTTATTAGTTTTTGATGAGTTCATCCCATAGATACTTTATGTGTTTTTTCTATGAAAGGTCAGGCCTATTTCCATAAAAAACAAGTTTCTTCATTTTGATGGACAAATGTTTAAAATTCCATCAAGTACTTAGGTTGATTTAGAACTCATTTTTGATCCTATATGTTCAACAAGACAAACAAGTTACTTTGGATAAGCCTTTTATCAACAAAATGGGCCAATTTCAAAGGGCATAGGTCTTTTACAAAAGGTCTAAAGGGTAGGAACCCTTATAGAGGGTACTTAGGTGAAAAATAAGGCCTTTGTGAATTCATTTGAAAGACTACTCAAAGTCCAAAGTACCCTTACAAAGGGTAGAAGGTTCATTTGCAAAAGGCCAGGCTAGAAAGCCATAAAGGAAGAATTCCTTTGGAAAAAGTGACAAGCTAAAGAATGAATTTCTTTGAACAAAATGTTCAAAGAAAATCCAATGAATAATCCTAAAGAATAAATTTATTTAGACAAAATATCTGAAGGAATTCCTTCAGACATTTTGTCTGTAAAAATTCAACAAGTGGGAAATCTGAAAGAATTCAGAAACCAAGGGTCCAAAGGGTAGATACCCTTCCAAAGGACACTTGGTTATCAAAAGAGTACCTTTCCATTTTTTTGAAGGGTTATTTCCATTTATAAAAGTCCATTTGCAAAAGGCCAAAAGAATTGCCTAAGAGGGGTGATGGGCCCATGGACGTCAATTTTATGGTGATAAGTTAGCCATTGGTTTTCAAATGTCTCGTGATAGGACCATGAATGTCAAATTTAAGAAAAAAATAGCTGTTGGGTTTCAAATGTTTGATGATAGGCCTATGAATGTCAAATTTAAGAGGATGGGTTAGCCATTAGAGAGAAGCCAAGGAATGATTCTTTCAGACAAAATGTATGAAAGAATTATTTCGAACATTTTATCTAAAATATTTCAAGAGCATAGGCCCTAAGTGTCATCAAAGGTAGGTTTCAAAGTGGTGAGCATAATGAAATAAATTCCTTTGGTCATTTCACCTAAATAAATTTAAAAGGCTAAGAATCCCAAAGCAAGACTTAGCAACCCACCAAGAAAGGAGCTCGAAAGGGAAAAGATAGCACCCAAGAGCTCAAAATATCAAGAAAATATAAAAAATAATGAGAAAAGACAAGAGAGAGAGAGAGAGAGAGAGAGAGAGAGAGAGAGAGAGAGAGAGAGAGAGAGAGAGAGAGAGAGAGAGAGAGAGAACATGGCTCAGAACATACCCACACACATATAGACAAATTCTTAGAACATTTTAGGGGATACAACTAATCAAGTACAAGAATGAACTAGACCAGTCTAGGTAGCACAAGAGGTGTCAGTAGGAGAAGTAAAAGCTTACAGATGGAATAGTATCCATGAATATCCATTGGGAGGGATATGCAAGCTTCTTCGAGGGTAACCTAATTCTTCTTATGTTTAACATTAATGAATAGCCATTAAGGGGAGCTAAGGGAGCATTTAAGGAAAAAGCATGGCCCAGAACATGGTGAGAGGTGACCTTGTTGGTTGAAGAGTAAAGTGACCCATGCTCTAGCATGAGTGTTTAATGTAGCCTAAGTAAAAAATTCAATATATAGGATGCCTACAACATTTATGTTATAGTTACATTTAAGGGAAGGTGACAATAGTATAGGTAAATTCTTCTTGCTGAGGTGTTTAATGCAGTATGGGTTGATTGCTCTTAAAAGGGCCAAAAGTCTTTCTCTAATTTCTCTATATATTTTAACCTCTCATCTTTGCAAAGGGAGATCTCTCAGTTTTGTATGGTGAAGCTCATAGTTATCATCCAAATCAAGGATACCAATAATTTGAGTAGATAAATAGACCTCCTTTCTAGAATTATAATCAAGGGTAGGGTTAGATTACGTAAGTCATTCCTTATCAAAGTTATAATCCAAGTGCCCCTTCATCATATGAGGCTCTTGTCCCCACTCAAAATAATTTGGTCCAGGAACAACCTAATTATCCACCCCTAAGGTATTGTCAATAATATTTTGCTTATGTTAATGAGCTACCAAATTAATGTATGCCCACATAAGGTGATCAGATATCCCAATTCTCAAGTTTTGAGGTGTCAACATAATCTAGGATAGATAGTAGGTAGGTTAAATTTGATTATACTCTTATGAACCACTTGGAAGGGGAATTATATGTAGTTAATTATGTTGGGACCACAAATAATCATGATGATTGTGTTGTAGGAAACACTAGGTCAAATAAGAGAGCTATGGAGGAAGCTCAAGTAGCTACTAAAGCATTTAGGGCATCTCTTTATCACAAGTAATTTAGAGATTTCCAAATCATAGACCATGAGTTGTAGCTTTGACTCCTTGAGTTGTGCCTCAAGTTGCAAATTTCCCCAAGGAGAGTTCAAAGTAGAACAACCCTCCAATCAATATGGTGGATCAAATAAAGAAGTTTTACATAAACATCTCATTATGGGATTCCTTAGCAATGTTGGGACAAAAGGATATACTCCAAAAAGAATTGCATGGGATGAGTGAGCAAGTTATCCTAGTAAATGCTGATAATGTGTTGATTGTGAATGGGGCTCCTCTCATGGGAGGTCCAAAAAAGAAGGATGAAAAAGTCCCTCCCTTATATCTATCCTTTATTATTGTTTATTTCTTTGTCTAAAATTACATCATTGATAGTGGAGCAAGCACCTCAGTGATGCCCAAATGCATAGTTGACAAGCTAGGACTCAAATATGAGCAAATGACCAAGGGAGTTTTGTAGTTGGATGGATCACCAGCCAAGACATTGGGAGTGGTAAGAGGATTAAATATAACTCTCTATGCCTACCCAACCTTCTGCATTCCCCATGACATGGTAGTGGTAGATGTTCCCCCTTACTTCACTCTTTTCTTATCTAGGGATTTCACATTCAAGATAGGTGGGTACTTGGTAGCAAATTGGTCTTACATGGTATTTAGGATCAAGTATGAAACCAAAGTGAAGATTGAGTCAGATCCTATCCCAAAATATCACCTAGAGCCATACTTACCCAAGGTAATAAATGTCAACTACGCCATCATTAATGAAGAAGAAATCTAGGTAGACCAATCCCCAAAATCTTACCTTAAAGGAGTTATTGACCTACTCCTAGATGAATGGGGAAATGAAAATTTTGAACATGATCCTTACAAGTTCATCAAAGAGGTAGGTCTTGGAGTTTATTACATGCATGAGAAGGATACTTTAGTGCTAAATGTAATAAAGGAAAATCAAGAGAGTTATGGTTTGTGGAAACTTTTCTTTGATGGATCTAGAAGTAACTTGGGAACTGGTGGTGGAGTAATGTTGATTTCACCTTCAAAGGAAAAATACTTTTTAGCTTTTAGATTCTAGTTCTCTTGCACTTACAACCTAGCAAAATATGAATCTCTTGTTCATGGTTTAGAGTGGACAAGAAAAAGAGGAATCAAAGAATTGCAAGTTTTTAGAGATAGTGAATTAATCATAAACCAAGTGAGGGGTCAAAACATGACCAAGAACTCCTTACTCAAGTCTTAAAAGCATAGGGTGTGGGACCTAATGGAGAGATTCACTAATTTTAACATCGCTTCCATCCTAAGATAAAAAAGAATCATGTAGATAGACTAGCAGTAGTTGGTGCTCAATTTGACATTCCTAAGGGAATAAGTTAGGATAGCAATCAACACCATTTAAAGGTGATATTAAGACCTTCCATACCAGATAATGTCACCAATTGGTAGGTGTTTGATAGAGATCAGTACATATCACTTTTCTTATAGGAGGATAAGTTCACTTCTAGGAATCAATCCAAGCTACAAGAATAATATGATGGCCAGATTGTTCAACTAAAGAACAAAATACTTCCTAAGGGTTTGGTCACTCTTGAGAGCATCTTCAATGAGGATGACCATCTTAAAGGTGACAAAGTGAGCATGACAACCAAGAAAAATAATTATGAAAGGGTAGAAGTATTTAAGGGTAGTTAATTGCACTTGGGAAGGTATGTACAAATGAGGAAAGGCATTATTTCAAATTGTTATGTTAAGAGTTATTGATGTCATTGCTTTGGAATATGGCAATTTAAAAGGGTTTGATCCAAGCTTGGCCCAACATACTATTGAGCTATAATAAGGTACCAAAACTATAAATAAAAAATAAAGACCAATTAATCCAAGGATTGAGCCTCTCATGAGGAAGGAACTCACCAAGATGGTTGATTCCAAGATCATTTGTCCTATCAAACACTCTTCTTAACTGGCTAATTTGGTCCTTGTTAGGAAGAAAAATGGAGAGATTTGATTGTGTGTTGATTTAAAAGACCTTAACAAAGTCTCTTTAAGAGATCACTATCCCCTCCCAAGCATGGAATAGATTCTCCAGATGGTGATAGGTAGCAAATGATTCTCTCTCCTAGATGGGTACTTTGGATATAATCAAATTTTGGTGCAAGACTGTGTCCAGTACAAAATAGCCTTCACCACCAAGTGGGGAACTTTTGCCTACAAGAAGATGCCTTTTGGACTGTCAAATGCTAGAGCTACTTTCCAAAAAGCTATGGATATGGCTTTCCAAGGTTTGATAAATTACATCATGCTGGTTTATCTTGATGATCTGATAGTCTTCTCCAAGGAGGCAAGACAACATCTAAAATACCTAAGGTAAATATTTGAGAGGTATAGAGAGTTTTGAATCTTTCTCAACCCTAATAAATTTATGTTTGTTGTCCATGAAGGAAAACTCCTAGGTCATGTCATTTAAAAAGGGGGATTGACCATTGATCTAGAAAGAGTGCATGCCATTTTAGTGTTATCCTTGACTAAACACAAGAAGGGCCTAAAAATTTTATTTGGAAAAATAAACTTTATTATGAGATTCATCCCTAATTTTTTTGAACTAGTCAAGCCACTAACTTCCATGCTGAGGAAGGATGAGACATTCACATGGACAATACAAAGGAGAGATAGTTTTGAAGGGATCAAGAAATCTATCACCTAAGCTCCCACCTTGACTAGTTTTGAATTCTCTAATGACTTCAACCTCTACACCTTTGGAAAAGAAGAGGTAATCTTTGTTATGCTCACCAAATAAAATGGTGAAAACCTTGAATAGCCTCTCACATTTTTTAGCCAAAGCCTAGAGGGATATGAGATTAGGTACACTTATGTTGAGAAGAAATCACTTTTATTTATACAAAACCTAAATAAATTAGGACATATGTTGTCAAATAGTAATATTCACATCATGGTACCACATACTAGTGTCAAGGATTTCTTGCCAAGCCATGAATTGAATGAAAAGGGGGTAGGGTGGATCACCAAGGTGATGGAGTATAATGTAGAGATGAAGACCACCAAGTTGGTGAGGGGAAGAGGTATGTGTGAGCACCTAGCTACAGACTTAAAAGAACCAAAAGAGGGTGTTTTGGCACTCAATGATGGAGCTGTAGTGAAAATTCCTATAATCATGAATGGTTGGACAAAATAAATGTTTCATTTCCCTCAAATTGGTGAGTGTTTACAAGGTCTTGATAGAACTAAGAGGAGATATTTTAGGCTCTAATCTCTTTCTTATGTCTTAGTTGATTGGGTGTTATTTAGAAAGTATTTTTCTAAGGTAATCTTAAGATGCATCGATTTAGAACAGGTTGACATAGTACTATCTTAATTTGATGATGGACTAATTGGTGGTCACTTTGCTCCTAAGGCTACAGCTATAAGGATTATGAGGGCTAGATAATTTTGGCCCACCTTGTTTAGAGACACTCATGCTTGGGTGAGGAGATGCCACAAATGTGCTCTCTTTGATGGAAAATAGATGCTTACTGCAATGCTTTTATAACCTATTTAATTGGAATAATCATTCATGCAATAGGGTTTAGACTTCATAGGGATGATCAACCCTCCTCCTAATGATGGCTACAAGTGGGTATTAATCACTAAAAATTATTTCAAAAGATGGGCTGAAGCTATCACTTTAAAGGAAGCCAAAAAGAGTGCAGTCTTAGACTTCTATGAAGGCTTGGTGACAAGATTTGGGGTCTCAACCACAATCATTTTAGACAATGCATTAAATTTCTTGGGAATAAAGACAAGCAAGTGGGCATTAAGATATGTCATCTATCTCAGTACTTTCTCCAACTACTACCCACAAGGGAATGTGCTGGCTAATTCCACTAATAAGAACCTGATCAGGATCATTAGAAGGACAATGGAAGAAAATCAACGGACTTGGCATGCCAAGTTGAAGATAGTTCTATGGGCAGTCAGGGTTACTCCAAAGAGGGTAGTTGGAAATTATCCATACACACTTGTGTATGGAAGGGAAGCTAGACTTCCTATTTTAATTGAGTTACCAGTCTTGGATCTTTCCCATATGCTACAATTGGAGGAGAATGATAACCTATAGGTCAGATTTTGTAAATTGATAGAGATTTAGGAGGCAAGAGACTGGGCCATAGATGCCATGAACAATTGCTAGCAGCAAAGAAAGAAGCATTTTGACAATAAATCCTCATCAAAAGACTTCTTAGAAGGTGACATTATGTTGAAATGGGATGAAGACCAAGCTAAAATGTAAAAGGCACTTGAAGTTTGATGCCTGGTGGAGTGGTCCATATGTCATCACCTAATGTAATCAACATAATGCATTCTAACTCTCCAAGATAGATGGTGAAGAACTATATATCGCAATTAATGGGATATATCTTAAACATTGTCCCTAATCTTCTCTTGTTATGTACATAGTGTTGGGTGAATATTTTGTTGTCAAGCAACCGATGGCAAAATGGGTATATCAACCACAGAACAAGGAGATTTATATGGAAAAAAGTGTGGGTTTACTACATCATAGTGAGATAAATCTCTCCTCTCATCAAGGGGAGGTTCCTTATAAACTATTTATATATTAATATGAACTGAAAATAGACTCAGGGGTGAGATTGCACCATCCATCTCTCTTTTTTTCTAGATATGTTGTTTACAAGGCAAAAGAGAAATCCTAGTTAATGACTAAAAGCATTTCTCTTCTTTCAGAAATGATGTTCAATAAATGGCAAAAAATATTCTCAGATAGTAACTAGATCCATGAGAAACCCATGAAAGCACAAAGTCTTTCATTGCTCCCCTTACTAATTTAGAACGTAAGTAACAGTAGAGTGAAGTGCACCTCAAAGTCTCCACCATAAACTACAACAGAGCATAATATCATGAAGGATAAAATCAGTTTAAAGCCTTTCTAATACCCTTATCAATAAAATAGGAGAAACATGAACTAAAGGTAATTATAGTGGCACAAAGTCTTCATAATTAACTTTAGAGCATCTTTAGATAATTTCCACACACTTTGCTTATTTAATCAAATAGATGAGAGATTATTAGGAAAAAGAACATATGAAGGATCTCTTAAATAACACAAATTATTCCAACACAAAGTCTGAAAGTAACCTGCTTTCTCATTCATTCAAGAAAATATTATTTACAATCTGAGATCAAAGTCTTATGAAGCATCTCAATTTTGGTAGATTTTTTTCTCTCAATTATCAAAAGAGATCCATATAAAAAAGAGGATCCCTCTATATATAGGGAGAAGCCTTTATAATTGAGAAAAACTCAAATATTATAACCTAGTCAAAGATGAGAGCCTTTGTTGACTTTGGGACTTTCTAGATTTTTACATGTAATTACACATGATAAAAGTACTTGTGCAAATGTCCCAAGTCAATTACAAAGTGCATTTAGAAAAATGGAAATTAAACTAATGAAAAGTTGATTTAATTTGTAGCTCCACCCTTCCTTATATGAGTGTTGTACATGGTGATAGCGACCTGAATCCTAATACTATCTAGTGTAGTAGTATTTTTGAAGACCACCTTAACCCTAACTGTGTTGTCTCTCACTAGTATGATTGATTTTGCATGACTAGTTAACATGGTTCTCAGATTATCTAGAGTTAACTGATTATCTAGGATGTTATCCACAGAGGCCACTGAAAATGCTTTCTCTTTGAATTCCCTTCAAAACATGCCTTACAATTCTTGAATCATTTCTTCTATTGAAATGAATTGGTTGTCCTATGTGGAAAGTTTACAAGGCAACTCCAATTTATGCAACAAACTAATATCACTCTATTCACTGAGGTCTCTGGAAGATTTGAGGTCATTGATTAATTCCTTAAGCACTCGACTCCTATATATTAATGCTTCTTTAGTTTCAATATACGAGTCTCTATCAGTGATGACGCTAATTGATATCAGTGACTATTTTTAGCTTCTTCATATCTATCCATTTGCCAAGATATTTATCTATGATTTAAATATCTTGAGAAATGATATTGATAAGCTCATCTAGTTTGGCTCTCATTTTCTTTATCTTACCCATTTTCTCAGAAAATTTTGTAACTAGGGAAATCCCTTGTGCGTGTATCTTGTCTAAGTAATCTTCAAGCACTTTTCCCTTGAGATAGGTTCTTTCTTGTTTCTATATCACGGGATCATCTATGGAGATATCTTTTGGGGTTATTACTTCTAGAGTGAGAGTGATTCTTCTTATCATTATAGTTAATTGTTCCACCCTCACCTTATAATGATCATTCATTTCTCTTTCCCTATCAAATTTATGAATCATAATATCCATTTCTAATTACAACCCACTCTTGGCACCTTCATGAGTTATCTTCTCTGACTCAACTCGAGAGATAGAGTAGCTACTTATATCAAAATTTTCAAGAGTTACATCCTATGGAGGTTTGGCTATTTCTAGATTTTTTTTCCCCTTATCTCCAATCATCTTTGAAAGGATTTTTAGCTTCATGGGAGTCTTAGCTCTTACTAGCACCATTTTACTGAAGTCAAAGTCATCTGGAGAGATGGCTTATTTCTTCCTTTTGGGCATGTAAGCTGACAACCAAGGTGGGAGAGTAGAAGCACTTACATTAGCAACATTCCCTGTAGTTGGCATCACTAGGGTGGCACCTACGCTATTGGTGGAAATAATGGGTGTAGTATCAGTTAAAACCACACCTACTACTAAATGGTTGAGGGTAGAACTATCTTCGATATTAAAAGATGGAGATGACAAACTGGAGATGGATCTTGATGAATGAAGAACATCTCTAGAAGCACTTTGAGGGTTACCAAAAATAATTTTAGAAGGAGAGGTAGCTCTAGAAGAGGGAACACTAATTGGAGAAATAGTTGGAGTTGTACTAGGTGAGTTGGGTGGAGAAGAAGAAATTTTTGCGTCTGGCTACACACCCTCTCATAGAGATAGAGTTTTCATCTCCTATTGACTAGCAGGCCTATCATCAATTTCCATCTATCCTACTATTGGTTCTTCAGCGCTTTGCTTCTCAACATCCATATCTATTTTTCTTGGCTCTTTTTCTAAAACTTTTGATTTATTCATTACAAAAATGATCCTAGGCTTATGGTGCCTAGAAGGAGAAGGAACATCACTTTTATTCTTCATTATATTTTCCACTCTCTTCCTTATCTCTTCTTGAAATTTGGCCTCTGACCCTGTAATAAATTATTTCAAAGCAATCCCCTTATTTGCTTACCAATCATTGATGTTTGCTAATATTGGTTTGAATCTCATCCTCAAGGAGGTCAACTCTTTCTAAGACCATTAGATTGGGGGAAGAGGAGCATTGACAACTTGTTCAGCATGATGTCTATTATTGATTAGATCTCTGTCATTTACTAGATTTGCATGGATATCAATGAGCCCCAGATATTCCATTTCTTTAAGAGATAGTCTACTATAGTCCATCTTTTTGATATCTTCTGTTGTCCTCAAATCGATCCAAATGTCATTGATCATAGGCTCATGGAATTGGGTCTTCCTCCTGATCATGTCTTTTATGCCTCTGTAGTCAAATTTTGGTTGGTATCCTTTTGAAATGCTTCATGGTTACAAGTTTCATTTCAATCTCCATTGTTCTAGCTTTTGCAGCAGTCAATACTAAGAATCAACCAATTTCAATTGGGAACCTGAAACTAGGTTTCTTGAGTTCCATTTGCTTATTATGCATGACAACAATTTGCCTACATAGCTCCATCAAGACCAATTTATCTGAGGGGAATCTTGGAAGCATATAGCCTTGGAAAAAGCCAACCCATAAATAACAAAAATTAGGGAACTACAAGAATATACACCTAAAGTCATTAACAATAGTCCAAGCTTCATCTGACACTCTTTTTTGTTCTAATTGGGGGTCGAAGAGACACATAAATAGTTCAAAGAAAGCATCATTTACCTTCCTAAAATTATGGATAGAACCCTTCAATGTTAGCTGAGGGTAATATTGATATACCAGGGTTGTTTTCCTATCTCTCTCTAATGTTAAACCTAGAAAGGTTCTCATGGACGTTGTAATATACACCAGGTATGAAGTCATGTAGAGTTTAGAGGTAGTGGACACTTTTGTTAATTACTCATGTAAAGCATTGTTGATTTGTTCTCTAAAAAAAATGACTTGTTTATCCTAGAGAATTATCTTAATGAAGGGATACATCCATTCATGAAACTAAGAAGAAGAAGGTAAACCTCATACTCTACTGAGAAGAGTAATCAATTTTCCAACCTCTTCTATAAAATCGCTCCCTGGAAAGTTCTATGGCCATTTGAACAAGTTCACTCTGGGAGTTTTGAGCCATATATTATTAATCACTTTCTTTGCTTTCTTGGGATCTTTATCATATTCCTTTGTGATTTAATGAATTCAAGCTTCAACACATCAGTAGTGGGAGGGCACATGAACACTTTGTCGATGAACTCAGAGTTTAGTCTAATTTCTATGTTGCCACTAGCATCTACCATAGCCCTAGTATCTTTGTTGTAGAATTGGGTGCACTGGAGAATGAACTCTGTGTGATGAGCCACCATAAGAAAAGAGGAGACCAAATGAATATTACTCTCAATTATCCTCTTTATTTTAGAGCTATGATTGTTTGCTTTGGTTCTTTCTATGAACTCAACCATATCTATGTGTTCAATCTCTGTATCCCTAATGTCATCAATATTAGAAGCAACTGAGATGACTAGAAAAACACCTTGATATTGGTACTTCATTATCTTCAAATTCTTTAGAGAAACCTCAATCATCGAGATGAGCCTTTATCAAAAGTATATCAATGAAGAAGGATCTTGAAGAGAAACTGCAATAAGAATCATGATCACGTAATTAGGGGAAATATTGGCAATTTGAGAAAATTGCACATTGGATGATCATGAACAAGGCAATGCACTTAAAAAGGCTAAGGAGTGAGTAGGTCATAAAGTGAAAGGGAAGCAGGCTTGGGAAAACAAGAAAATTAAAATTTCCCAGAGTTAGGAAAAATTGAAGGGAAAGCATGCGTGGGTGGTAAAAATTGCCGCCCTTACATGTTGAAGGTCTTTGTGCCTAAGTGGAAAAAATCAATACTTGTGCACATAGGGAAGGATAGATGTGCATCAGCAACAATTATTTATGCCTATGCACATTAAGAAGTCATGGGTTTTGTGTTGGTGGTGAATTTCACCACCGATGCACAAGTTGGTAGTTTTCATGTAAGGGTAGAAAAATTCACCACCATTACATGGGTTTGACGTGCCGATGGGTAGGAAGGAGGGGAAGAGGATTTTCTCCACTTAAACGGTCTCCTTGAGGGGAAAAAGGGAAGAAGGGGAAGACAAACACTAGAAAAACTAGACTAAAAGGAAAAACATCATGAATAAGAGAAGAAAAATAAAAAACAAACAAAAAATAAAACAAGAAGAGAAAAATGTGAAACCCTACCTAGAAAATCATGATACAATACTTGAATCTGACAAAAACATGATTCCACTCACAAGAATGATCATCTAGACACAGGAAGGAGGAGAAAACAAAGAGGAATGGAATAAAATGAGGCAAAAAAGAGGTTAAAATGGGTGAAAATTGACCTCAACTACTCAGCACACATGGCCATAAATGTCATGCACAAAAATTGAGATCATGTAGGGGTAGAAAATTTTTCCACCTTTGCATGTGAGGTTAGAAGAGTGATGCAGGGGTGGCAAAATTTGCCACTCATACATGAAATGAAAGAATAAATGTAAGGGCAGTGATTTTCACCATTATTTCATGGAGGATGCAAGGGCAAAAAAAATTGCTACCTTTACATAGAAATTAAAACCGCATGTAGTGGCAAAAATATTTACTGCCCTTACATGCAAACTTAAGAAAATAGCTCAAAATTATCAAAAAAATTTGTCATCAGATCACATCAAAATCGTAACAATTTTCACATTTTTTGAGAAATCACAATAAGGGAACATCACAAACTTTTAATGATGCCAGTTGACCAAACATGAGATCAAGAAAAACTTGCCTCGAAACATGAACTTAGAGTGAAAAATATGAAATGGACAAGTTTCATAGGGGTTGTCCCAAAAATGAGCGTAACTAATTTTGGGAACAACAGCTAGCTCCTGTTGGGGAACTTCCATTGATCAAACCTTGAAACAATCGATGAGAGTAGAAACTAGTTTCTAAGTGCCTTCATCCAAGCCATTGGGCCACAAAGTCAAGCCAAGAAAGGAAAAGACATGAAAAACCAAAAGGAAAATAAATAATGAAAAAACTATACAAATGTACAAGTGAACTCATCTAACACTTCAAAGATTGAAGTGTTTCAGATGTTGCCCACTGTGAGGTAGTGATAATGGCACTCCATCTTGATTTTCTAGCAAGAAAATATTTTCACCATAGACTTGACAAATGGTAAATGGACCTCTCCACAAAGAATCAAATTTGTCGTGCATTCCTTTTGGATCTCTCCTCTTGTCCCACAATAAGACTTGATCTCCAATCTGAAAATCATGAATCCTTGCCCTCTTGTCAAAGAGTTTCTTCACTTGATTTTGATGTGCAGTAATCCGGTCCACTACCATAGTTCATTGCTCATCTAATTAGGTTAGGCACATGATCCTTTTATCAATATAATTTTTGAAGGTTAAATCTTTGATTGCCTTTGCCAACCTTAGTGTTGGTAGTTCTAGGGTGATTGGTATCTCTGCATTCAGACCATACAAAAGTTGGAATGGTGACATGCATATTGCCCTCTTGGGTGTAATTCTATCTACCCACTAAGAGTCAAAGAATGCTTTATGCCAAGTCCTCTAATTATCATCTACCAGTTTCCTAATAATAGTAACTAGATTCTTGTTTCTCGATTCTACTTGGCCATTTCCTTGTTGAAAATAATCAGAAGAGTAGGAGAGGGTAATTCCATAATAAAAGTAGAACTGGGTAATCTCATGAGAAGAGAAATAGACTACATTGTATGTTACCATCTTAGTTGGAACCCTAAATTGAGAAATAATATTTTCCTTAAGAAAATTACATACCACTTTTAAAGTGGCATGCTTAGTTGGAATGGCTTCCACCCATTTGGTAAAATAGTCAGTCACAGTGAGAACATAGTGATGCCCAGCACTTGATGACAGGTTCACTATGCCAATGAAATCAATACCCCATTTTTGAAAAGGTTTTTCAATCACCACTGGCTTGAGGTGTAATGCATCCAATTTAGGTTTCTCGATGAATTGTTGACACAATTCACACCTACGCACCCATTTGTAAGCATCTTGAAACAGTGTAGGCCAATAGTATCTTTCTCATAGAATTTTATGAGCCATCACTGGTGTAGAAAAATGTCTTTCACAAGCCAAATTATATAAAGACTCCAAAATTTTACCTTGTTACGCCTTATAGACGTAGTGAAGAAATACCCCATCAAGGCTTCTCTTATACAAACCATTGTCCCACAAGACATAGTTAGCAGCCTTTAACTTAACATTCCTTTTTTCTTTATAGGATAGATGGGTGGAACACTCACCATAGGTAAGAAAATGAGTGATATTAGAATACCACTCATCATTAGTAGTGATGAAGAGAACCGTAGGCACATCTTTGACCTTTTTTTATTTATTTTCTATTTCCTTGAGGATATTATCAGCAATCAACTGGTAGAGCCCTTTTCCCCACACAAGCTTGGTAGGTTCGATATTAAGATCAAACTCATAAATCTTAAGAATCCAATTGCCCCTTTTAATACCAAACTCTTGTTGAGTTAGAATGGACTTCACCATTGTGTCAAGCACCAAAACAACAGTATGTGAATTTAAGATATAAAATTTGAAATGTTTTACCATCTTCACCATGGCATAAGCATGTTTCTCCATATTTGAATCTTTTAATTCATGAGATTTGAGAGGACAACTCATAAATGATATGGGAGATTCCACACCTTATTTGTTTTGATGAACCAAAATAGCTTAAAGTGTATGCTCAGAAACATAGCTATATATTACGAAGTCTTTAGTATAATCTAGACAAACAAGAATTGGTGCATGGGCAATCACTTTTTTGATGTCTTCAAATGCTGACTTGCCTTCTATAGTCCATCAAAAAGTGGATTTACCCTTCATCATGTCAACAATTTGGTGAGTCTTCTCTATGAATGTCGAAATGAATCTTCATAGAAAATTCACCTTTTTTAAGAAAGAATGAACTGCCATCTTACTAGTAGGAAGAGTAAGATTTTGGATAGATTTGAATCTTTTTGAGTCAATTTTTATGCCTTCCCAAGATACAGTGTGACTGAGAATTTTACCTTCTATAACCCCAAAAACTAACTTCTTAAGATTAAGAGAAATACCATTTTGCCAACAGCGCTCTAGCACTTGTTGTAAATGGTGCACATGATCAAGATGATGTTTGGAAAAAATGGTCAAGTCATCAAGATATACTACAATAAACTTCCCCATTTCATCTTTGAAGGCAAGATCCATTGCCCTTTGGAAGGTAGTTCCAGCATTGATCAAATTGAAATTCATTCTGTAATATGCAAAAGTGCCCCAAGGTGTAGTGAATGCAGTTTTATGTTGATCTACTTTATTGATTTCTACTTGATTGTACCCAGAAAAACCATCTAACATTGATAACATTTTTGAACTAGTCACTTTTTGCAACACTTGATCCATAATGGGCAGAGGGTAGTTATCTTATAAATAAGATTGATTTAGGTTTGTAAAATCAACATATATACAAATTTATTCATTCTTTTTTCTTACAAGAACTATGTTAGCAATCCAAGTGGAATGATGGATTAGAAAAATAATCTTTACATTCAACATTTTTTGGATCTTTGAAAGGATAGTACCTAATATTTTTGGGTTGTGTTGCCTTTATTTCTGCTTCTAAGGCAATGAACCAACCTTAAGAGGAATTTCATGCCAAATTTCCTTAGGCCTGAGAGATTTTAAATCATCGTAATAATATTCCAAAGCATCAATGTAATGGCAAAGAAGAGTAATGAATTTGAGCTTTTCATCAGAAGTGCAACAATTCCCAATGTTAACCATCTTGGGATTTTTTGTTGTACTCAAATTCACCTGATCAAATTCCTTGAAGGAACTTGAATCCACTTGTCACTGCTTGACATACCTGTCATGCTTATTAAACAATCTCTTGAGAGAAACCAAACTTTCTAGAATTTTATTTCCCTTGAATTGAAGGAATTTTTTGCCAGTTTTGAAATTTACTTCAGGAACTGATTTCCACGGTGGAGATTCAGTTCCTTCAAAATAGATATCTTTAAAGTTGTCTATTTTTTTTAGAAAAGCAATTATTTGATTGTCATTGTTAAACACCTACCAATGACTGGCATTATCAAGTACACTTGGTCAAAAGACTAGCTCAATAGTGTACTTGTCCCCTTTAAAATCCTTATGGGGAACCATGAGGGTTACAGAGACTGCCAATGAATCTATGCAATCATTAAATTCTCTCAACATAGCAGAAATATTGAGAGCATCAAAACTTTCAATACAATCCCATACTAGAATAAGATAATGTCGTAACCTTTCATTTTTAGTTTGGTATAGGTTCCTTACCTGACAAACCACCAGTTTAACATCTCCCGAGCATGAAGAATCTTAGTACCTTTAGCATGAGCAGCTTTCAATCCAAACAATAAAGACTCATACTCGGCAGTGTTGTTAGTATTATTGAATTGCAACTTATATGAATAATAAAAAATTTCTCCTCGAGGGGAGATCAAAACAATTTCAGCTCCAAAACTAGTAGAAGAGCAACTGCCATCAAACTCTAAAATCTAGACATTATCAGAATTTGATCCTTTCAAAAACTTCTCTTCATTATTCAGGGAAGATCCATTATTGTCTGAATTTCACTCTAACAATTCTTCTGACTTTGCATCTAAATTTTTTGAATTGTCACTAAAAGGAATTTCATCTAATGAGATGAAAACATCTTCAGTAGTCAAGAAATAATTACCTATTCCTGATGATTCAAATAAAATTTGAGCTTGGGATTTGATGTTTGGGTGATTATATATTTTGACTCTTTCTTAGGAAGTAATTTTTTCATGATTCCTTTAATAGGCATCCTTGTTTCAGACAGGTCCATATTCAATTCTCCATCTACATCTTTGAAAAAATTACACTTGAGCAGAATGTCATAAGAGGCTGGAACATTAGCTACTAAGACTATCATTTTGATCCTCTTCTCTAGAAAAGCTACAAATGCAAATTGAGCATCTTGGATTTGACCTAAGAGTTGTACTTATTTTTTCTCCATGGAAAAGCATCTACCAAAAGTCTTGGTTAAGGTAAGACCAAGAGAATCTACTACCTTGGCAGGCATAACATTGTCAGAGGCCCCATAGTCTATTATACAGTTGCTCAATCTATGACCATTTATGAGAAGGGTAACATAGAAAGGTTCTATCTTCCTAGGGGAAGCAAGGGGGAGTAGCGACAAGATTATTTTGGGTAGATTTGTTCTTTGAGGAATTGTGAGACACCTTTAGAAAATCTTGTTCTACAAGGATGGTTTTATTTTTTATGTATTCGGCCAGCCTATCAAACTATTCTGGATTAGCTCTCAAGTACTCAACTTAGCTCATTTAAATCTTAGTCTTTTTGGCATGATCAATTATATCAAATAATTGAAATGAACTAGAGATAGAGGAAGGAAGCCCATCATCCTGATCTTTATTAGGTGTGACACTAGTCAAAGAGATAGAAGTAGAAGGTATGGGATGGTTTGAGGTACTCACTTTTTTATTAATCACCAGGTCCTTTGATTGGAAAGGTAGTGAAGTCCCCTATTTAGCAATCAAAACTACTAGCTAAGGTTTTTTGCCTACTTTTTTTTATCAGCTTATTGAGCTGACTAGTTTTAGGACTTGGTAAAAATAGCGTAGGATCCATCAAACACTTCTCCCTTGCTTCTAACTTCATCCTGATAATCTAGGAAACTAATGTTAGAGTCACCAGCTAATTAATCTTCTTGTTATGAAAAGAGATTAGCATCAACTTCTTGGTCTAACTTAGGTTGGAACAAGGAATCTTGTTCAGCTTCAAGGTAACCAACTGCTGAGTTATTCGATGCTTCTTTAATGGCAAGTTTCCCCTATGGGAGAGGCAGACGATTTAGTTGCCCTTGATTTCTGGCATCATTGCCTTAATATGACTGGTTCTAAAATTTTCTCCTTGGTATATATTGATAAGGAAGAGTAGACATACCTTGGGCCATTTGTCTTTTCAAGGCTAGCAGTTCATTTGTCAACTTTTACACCATAGGATCTGTGGTGCTCATGGAAGAACTTTCAGCAAATGAAGAAAATTTATTATTATTGGAATCTTTTTTGATCTTACCTGCTAGGATAAGATCATATTCCACCTCAGTAGCCAAATTTTGGGCTACAAAAAGATCCATAAGACCAGCCTGCCTCAACAAAAAACTTACTTCAAGAAGTTGAGAGTTGATAAAAAATCACTTGAGGTTCTTCAATGTTGGCTGAGCAATCATAGGAATTCAGTTCCTCAACTTATTGAATTTAGCAATAAAGTCTCACATTAGTTCATGAGGTTCTTTCTTCATTTTTGTAAGCTAAGCCAATAAGGCATGTACATCTTTAGTGGGTTTGAACCTGGCCTCAAACTTGGCCTTGAGCGTATTCTAGTCAGTTATAGTTTGAGCTTGATGGTGATAAAACTAGTCGACAACAGTGCCTTAAAAAGTTTCTATAAATAGTCTCACCACTATATTTTTGTATTCCATGCCTATCACACCACATGATATGGAGAAGGCATCAATATCCTCATCAAGATGAACCTTCCCATCGCCATAAGATTTTGGGAAATTCTTTCTTAAACTATGAGGTAGTTCATGTAAAGGTGAGGCTAAATTGAGAGGACCAAAAGAGTTGCCGCAAGGACCTTGGGCTGCCATGATATGATGATTGAAGGGAGGGATAACAAATCTTGGTAGGGTAAGTATGGACAAAAATCTACTAGCACTAAGACTATAAGCTTTGTTTGGTATTGGAGATCTGACATTGGAAGGAGGAAAGCTCCTAGTACACTAGACACGAGATGGCAGAGGAGAGATCACAAAATTATTTCACCGCACTAACTTGAATACATGATCAACAATACCTTGTGCTCTCTGACTTCACGTGTATAATGGATTTGCTAGAGTGTAAAATGAAAAAGGACTAGAAAGGCTTTAGTTTGAAGCTTGAGACTTCAAAGTGCACGTTAATATCCCCAATAGAGTCACCAAAAGCTATTGGGTGAATATTTTGTCGTCAAGTAACTGACGGTAAAATGGATATATCGACCATAGCACAAGGAGATTTATATGGAAAAAAGTGTGGGTTTACCACATCATAGTGAGATAAATCTCTCCTCTCATCAAGGGTAGGTTCCCTATAAACTATTTATATATTAATATGAACTGAAAATAGACTCAGGGGTGAGATTACACCATCCATCTCTTTTTTTTAGAGATGATGTTTACAAGGCAAAAGAGAAATCCTGATTAATGACTAAAAGCATTTCTCTTCTTTCAAAAATGATGTTCAATAAATGGTAGAATATCTTCTCAAATAGTAACTAGATCCATGAGAAACCCACGAAAGCACAAAGTCTTTCATTGCTCCCCTTATTGATTTAGAACATACGTAACAGTAAAGTGAAGTGCAGCTCAAAGTCTCCACCGTAAACTACAACAAAATATAATATCATGAAGGATAAAAATAAGTTTAAAGCCTTTCTAATACCCTTATCAATAAAACAAGAGAAACATGAACTAAAGGTACACAAATTCCTCATAATTAACTTTAGAACATCTTTAGATAATTTCCACACACTTTGCTTCTTTAATCCAATAGATGAGATATTATTAGGAAAAAGAACATAAAAATGATCTCCTAAATAACATAAATTATTCCAAAACAAAGTCTGAAAGTAACCTGCTTTCTCATTCATTCAAGAAAATATGATTTACAATCTGAGATCAAAGTCTTAGGAAGCATCTCAATTTTGGTAGATTTTTTGCTCTCAATTATCAAAAGAGATCCATATACAAAAGAGGCTCCCTCTATATATAGGGAGAATCCTTTAGTATTGAGAAAAACTTAAATATTATAACCTAGTCAAAGATGAGAGCCTTTATTGACTTTGGGACTTTCCATATTTTTACATGTAATTACAAATGATAAAAGTATATGTGCAAATGTCCCAAGTCAATTATAAAGTGCATTTAGAAAAATGGAAATTAAACCAATGGAAAGTTGATTCAATTTGTAGCTCTACCCTTCCTTATATGAGCATCATACATGGTGATAGCTACCTAAATCCCAATACTGTCTGGCACAATAGTATTTTTGAAGACCACCTTAGTCTTGACTATGGCATCTCTCACTGTTGTGATTGATTTTGCATGACTAGTTAACCTAGTTCTTATATTATCTAGACTTAAATGATTATCTAGGATGTTATCCACAAAGGCCACTAAAAATTCTTTCTCCTTAAATTCCCTTTAGAACATACCTTCAAATTCCTAAATCATTTCTTCTACTAAAATGAACTGGTTGACCTGTGTGGCAAGTTTGCAAGGTAGCTCCTCCAATTTATGCAATAGACTAATATCACTCTAATCATTGAGGTCTCTAGAAGATGAGGTCATTGATTAATTCCTTAAGCACTTGACTCCTATATATTAATTCTTATTTAGATTCAATATACGAGTCTCTATCAGTAATGACACTAATTGATATTAGAGTGCCTATTTTCAGCTTCTTTATATTTGTCTATTTGCCAAGATATTTATTTGTGCTTTCAATATCTTGAGAAATGATATTGATAAGCTCATCTAGTTCATCTCTCATTTTCTTCATCTTACCCATTTTTTTAGACAATTCTATAAGTAGGGAAATCCCTTGTGCGTGCATCTTGTCTAAGTAATCCTCAAGCACTTTGCCCTTGAGATAGGTTCTTTTTGCTTTCTAGATCATGGGATCATCTATGGAGATAGCTTCTGGGGTTACTACTTCTAGAGTGAGAGTGATTCTTCTTATCACTATAGTCAATTATTCCACCCTCACCTTCTAATGATCCTTCATTTCTCTTTCCTTGTTAAATTTCTAAACCATAATATCCATTGTTGATTGCAAATCACTCTTGGTGCCTTCATGAGTTATCTTCCCTAACTCAACTAGAGAGATAGAGTAGCTACTTATATCAAAATTTTCAAGAGTTACATCCTGTGGAGGTTTGGCTATTTCCAAAAAAAAAGTTCACCTTATCTCCAATCATCTTTGAAAGGATCTTCAGTTTCTTGGGAGTCTTAGCTCTTACCAACACCATTTTACTGAAGTCAAAGTCATCTAGAGAGATGGCTTGTTATTTCCTTTTTGGGCATGTAAGCTAACAACCAAGGTGGGAGAGTAGAAGCACTTACATTAGCAATAGTCCCTGTAGTTGGCATCATTGGGGTGGCACCTACGCTAATGGTGGAAATAATGGGTGTAGTATCAGTTAAAACCATACTTGCTACTAAATAGTCTAGGGTAGAACTATCTCTAATGTTAAAAGATGGAGATGACAAACTGGGGATAGATCTTGATGAATGAAGAACATCCCTATAAGTGCTTTGAAGGTCCCAAAAATAGTTTTAGAAGGAAAGGTAGCTCCAAAAGAGGGAACATTGATTGGATAAATAGGTGAAGGAGTTGCACCAGGTGAGTTGGATGGAGAAGAAGAAATTCGTACGTTTGGCTGCACACCCTCTTGCAGAGACAGAGTTTCATCTCCTATTGATTGGTAGGCCTATCATCAATTTTCATCTATCCTGCTACTAGTTCTTTAGTGCTTTGCTTATCAACATCTAATTTGTTGTTCTTAGCTCTTTTTCTACAACTTTTGATTTCTTCATTACAACAATGATCCTAGGCTTATGGGGCCTAGAAGGAGAATGAACATCACTTTTATTCTTCATTTTGTTTTTTGCTCTCCTCCTTATCTCTTCTTAAAATTTGGCCTCTGACCCTATAATAAATTCTTTCAAAGTGATCCCCTTATTTTTTAACCAATCATTGGTGTTTGCTAATATTGGTTTCAATCTCATCCTCAAGGAGGTTAACTCTTTCTAAGACCATTGGATTGGTGGAAGAGGAGCATTAGCGATTGTTCAACATGATATCTATTATTGATCAAATCTCCATCATCTACTAGATTTGTAGGGATATCAGTGAGCCCTAGATATTCTATTTGTTTAAGAGATAGTCTACTATAGTCCATCTTTTTGATATCCTCCACTATCCTCAAATTGATCCAAACATCTTCGATCATAGGCTCATGGAATTGGGTCTTCCTCTTGATCATGTCCTTTACGCCCCTATAGTCAAAATTTGGTCTTCTTTTGAAATGCTTCATGATTACAAGTTACATTTTAGTCTCCATTGCTCTAGCTTTTGTAGCAGTCAGTACTGAGAATCTACCAATTTCAATTAGAAACCTGAAACTAGGTTTCTTGAGTTCCATCTGCTTATTATACATGACAATAATTTGCCTGCATAGCTCGATCAAGACCAATTTATCTGAGGGGAATATTGGAACCATATAGGGATAGCCTTGGAAAAATCCAACCCATAGATAACAAAAATTAGGGAACTATAAGAACATACACCCAAAGTCATTCACAATAGTCCAGGCTTTATTTGACACTCTTTACTATTCTAATTGGGGGTCGAAGAGACACAAAAATACTACAAAAAAGCATTATTTACCCTCCTAAAATGATGGATAGAACCCTTCAATGTTAGCTAAGGGTAATATTAATATACCAAGGTTGTTTTCCTATCTCCCTATGATGTTAAACTTGGGAAGGTTCTAATGGATGCTGCAATAAACACCAGGTATGAAGTCATGTAGAATTTAGAGGTAGTGGGCACCTTTTTCAATTACTCATGTAAAGCATTATTGATTTGTTTTCCCCAAAAAATGACTTGTTTGCCTTGGACAATTATCTTAATTAAGGGATATATCCATTCATGAAACTGAGAAGAAGAAGGTAAACCTCGTACTCTACTAAGAAGAGTAATCAAGTCACCAACCTCTTCTATAAATTTGCTCCTTGGAAAGTTTTGTGGCCATCTGGACAAGTTCTCTCTAGGAGTTTTGAGCCATCTATCATTAATCACTTTCTTTGATTTCTCAAGATATTTATCATATTCCTTTTATGCTTCAATGAAGTCAAGCTTTAACACATCAGTAGTGGGAGGGCACATGAACACTTTGTCAATGAACTCAGAGTCTAGTCTAATTACTATGTTGCCACTAACATCTACCACAGCCTTAGTATTTTTGTTGTAGAATTGGGTGCACTAGAGAATGAAATCTATGTGATGAGCCACCATAGGAAAAGAGGAGACAAGATGAATATTACTCTCAATTATCCTCTTCATTTTAGAGCTAAGATTCTTTACTTTATTTCTTTCTATAAACTCAACCATATCTACATGCCCAATCTTTGTATCCCTAATGTTGTCGACACTAAAAACAACCAAGGTGACTAGAAAAACACCTTGATACTAATAATTCATTATCTTTGACTTATTTGGAGAAACCTCAGTCATCAAGATGAGCCTTTGTCAAAAGTATATCGATGAAGGATCTTGAAGAGAAATTGCAATGAGAATCATGATCGTGAAATTAGGGGAAATATTGGCAATTTAAGAAAATTTCACGTTGGATGATCATGACCAGGGAAATACACTTAAAAGGGCTAAGGTGTGAGTAGGTCAGAAAGTGAAAGGGAAACAGTCTCAGGAAAATAAGAAAATTGAAATTTCCCAGAGTTTGGAAAAATTAGAGGGAAATCATGCATGGGTGGCAAAAAATTTTGCCCTTGCATGTTGAGGAAGGTCTTTGTGCATAAACAACAAAAATCACTACCTGTGCACATAGGGAAGGATAGATGTGCATCAGTGGTAATTATTGTCACCTATGCACATTGGGAAGTCATGGGTTTTATGTCAGTGGCAAATTTCACTGTCGATGCACAAGTTAGTAGTTTTCATGTAAGGGTAGTGAAAATTGCTGCCCTTGCACTGATTGGCTAAGGATCCATAAGGGAGGCAAATTTCACCACCTTTACACTAGTTTTATGGCCTCATTTAAGGGTAAAAAAAATTCACCACCACTACATGGGTTTGATGGGCTGATGGGTAAGAACAAAGGGAAGAGGGTTTTCTCCACTTAAATGATCTCCTCGAGGGGAAAAATGAGGAAGGGGAAGACAAACACTAGAAAAACTAGACTAAAAGGAAAAACATCATGAATAAGAGAAGAAAAACAAAAACCAAAACAAGAAGAGAAAAATGCAAAACCCTACCTATAAAATTGTGATACAATGCTTGAATCTGATGAAAACATGATTTCACTTGCATGCACGATCATCTAGACACAAGAAGGAGGAGAAAACAAAGAGGAATAAAAAAAATGAGGAAAAAAAGGGGTTAAAAGTGGCAAAAATTGACCCCAAATAATCAATGCATGTGGCCATAAATTTTAAACGTGAAAATTGAGATCATGTAGGGGTGGAAAATTTTGCCACCTTTGCATGTGAGGTTAGAAGAGCGATGCAGGGGTGGCAAAATTTGCCGCTCTTGCATGGATGATGCAAGTGTAGTGAAAATTGCTGCCTTTGCATAGAAACTAAAACCACATGTAGTGATAGAAAAATTTGCTGCCCTTACATGCAAACTTAAGAAAACACCTCAAAATTATCAAAAAAATTTGTCATCTGATTGCATCAAAATCGTAACAATTTTCATGTTTTTTGAGAAATCACAAGAAAATGTCACAAAATTTTAATGATGCCATTTGACCAAACATGAGATCAAGAAAAAATTGCCTCAAAAGATGAACTTAGAGTGAAAAACATGAAATGGACAAGTTTCATAGGGGTTGTCCCAAAAATGAGCGTCGTTGATTTTGAGAACAACACATAGTTTCCCTTCTTTTTCCTCATTTTCCCTAAGTGCTTTTATGCATGTTTATAGTTTTTTAGCCTTGTGTGTGTTCTCTTTACCATTTAGGGTAAAATATTTATTGGTTCTTAGTTTTTTCAAGGCTATTACAAACCTTCCAAGCTATAGCCTGACTCCATACCCAATGGACCTTTAAGCTGCTAGTCTTCTCAAAGCATATTAGGCATGTTTCCCCTATGAATCACCAAATGTGTTGACCAATTTTGGTCCTACAAGCCAAAATTGAGCACCCCACTTTCCCTTCCTTTACAGGGTCTTTTATCAATTTTTGATGAGTTCATCCCATAGATATGTTGACCATTTTGGTCTTGCAAGCCAAAATCGGTCTCCTTCTTTCCCTGTTGTTCTGAGCCAATTCAAATTTGGTTGCACAAGTTTTTGGCAGATGATGAACCAGTTCAAAGAATGCAAGGTTTCTTTCAAATCTTCTTCAGACCATTGAACCGATGAACCATTAAACCATTCAATCAGTTGGTTCACTCAGTTGGTTCAATCAGTTAGTTCAAGTGATTGGTTCAGTCAATGTGGTTCAATGAGTTGGTTCAACATTTGGTTCAATGACTTGGTTCAACATTTGGTTCAAGGGGATGATTTAATCAAAAAGTTCAAAGGAGTCTTCTAAAAGCCCAAAGGATAAGTGCCTTTGCAGAGGGTAGTCAAGCATAAACTAGACCATTCCAGTAGGCTATGGAGGGCACTTAGGTGACAAAAGGACCTTTGTGACTTTTCCAAAAGGAAATTTTGGAGACCAAACAACCCTTATGGGGGTAGGTGATGAGCAAAATGGACCATTGCAAAAGTCTGAAGGGTAGCTTTGAGTTTAAAATGCCCTTACAGAGGGTAGGAAAGCACTTAAAGGGAAAAAATACCAAGGCAAAGTATTCCTTTAGACTTTCTATCCAAAGAAAATTTTTGCAAGGCAAAGATGGAAGGAAAAGCAAAGGCAAAAATTTTCCAGACAAAATGTCTAAAGGAATTCCTCCAGACATTTTGTCTGAAGAAATCCTTCAAAAGAAAATCTCGTGGCAATAAAAAGACAAGGCAAAATCTTTGGACAAAAGTCTAAAGGAATTCCTTCAGAATTTTTGTTTGAATAAATTCACTTGATAGAAAGCTGAAGACATAAAGTTCGAAGGGAGAAACTCGAAGGAATTTGTCCACAGGAAGGCCTGATTGGAAAAAGGCAAGTAGAAAAAACATAAAGGAAACATACCCTTCAGACAAAATGTCTGAAGGAGTTCCTTCAAACATTTTTTTTAAGGATGTGACTACTAAAAGGAGCCTAAAGGACCTTGAAGGGCAGGTACCCTTATGGGGGACTCTCAGCGAAAAATGAAGGGACACTTTTTTAAAGTTGAAGGGACACCTCCCCTTTGGGAAGGATCAAACAAAAAAGCCAAAGGAATCACCAAGGAGGGTGACAGACCCGAAGACCTCAAGATTAAGCATTGCAAACTAGCCATTGGGATCTAGACATCTGATGATGTCCCCATAAATGTCAAATTTAGGGTAATAGAATAGCTATTAGATTTCATATAATGATGGGTGCGTGAACATCAACTTTATGGCAATGAAATAGCCATTGATCTTTAAAAGCTTGAGCATGGACCTGAATGCATTCAAAGGCCTTAAGGCCAAAAGGAAGAACTGCTAAGAGAAGAACCCAAAGAGCTAGAAAAGCTAGGAAGATAGCCCCGAGAACTCAAATTCTAGGAAAAGACAAAACCAGGAAGAGACAAAGCTAGGAAAGGACAAAAGTCAAGAGTGAACTCAGTGACCCACCAAAAAGGGAGCCCAAAGAGCCAAGTGTAGAAACAAACAAAACAACCTAGGTGGCAAAGGGGAGGTGAGTTATTCCTATAGTTGAAATAGTCTTCGCCAAGTGGTCATCAAGGAGTGCAAATAGTTAACGATGTGACCTATTTTTTCTACACTTTGCATTGATGAGTAGAAAAACCATGTGAATATCTTGAAGGAGTAGTCTTGTTTGTAGAAAAAGAGGTGTAACCCATGCTTTCACATTAATGTTTGAACACCAAAGTTAATACTGATAGCCAACATAGCATTCTCTTTCAATGGTTTTCTCTTCCTGATGCTCTCAACGTACATGGGCCACTTGTAAAAAAGGGTGTCAAAATCTTTTCCAAGGGGGCACCATTTTCTTCCTCTCTCTATATATTTATTATAACTTATCATTTGAGAAAGATATCTCTTAGCTTTTAAGTCAGAGCTCTATCAAATTTTACCTTGAATCAAGACATAACATTTTTACCTCCATTTGAGCTTACACTTTTACATATGTCTATGGCTTTGTTTTGTGTTGAGTAATTTTTCTTTTATGCTTTCACAGAATGATTCTAGCATGTCTAGAGTATTTTGAAGTTTCTTCTTTTGTAGGTCTGCTAGAAGTGTCTATAGGAGAGTATAGGTTCATGTGAACAAGCTACTATAGTGTGTCTCAGAACATCTCTGATAGTTATTCCTCCCTGTATCTCCAAAGGACCCTTAGCTCACTGATGTAGAAGAGTTTCTCATATCAAATGAAGTGTACATCAACTTATTCTTGGTGGAAAGTGTATGTTTAAGATAAGTAGATCAACTTTTTGGTGTATCACCATTTAGTTTAGGTTATGTTTTTTGCATCCTTCTCTCTTTTCACCCCCCCCCATTATTAGCAATAGAAAATATAAGACCACAAAGATACATCAAAGGGAGCTAGCCCTTATCTAGAGACTCTCCCCTCAATTTTGCCAAACCCATAGGCAAGAGAGGAGTTTCCATTATGATGTGTGGAAGACAAGAGCTCAGTCTCTTGTCAAGAGTGCAATCCACTACGTCAACCATTTTTGGCACACTCGATGGGACCATGTTTTAACACTCAAAAAAGTTCCAATATTGGTGTTGGTCCTATTACAGTAGAATGAACCATTAATACAACATCTAGCCTTTAATCAAGTGATTATGGGACAAGTTTTGTCTAAAGAGTTGAAGAATTTTGGTGTGTCCTTCAACCAACTAGCCTTTGGAGGCTTTTTCATCAACACCAAGGAGACTCTGAGTTAAATCAGCTGGTTAAGTAGTCCTGGTGCCATCAAGAAATCATATTTTTTTGTATGTATAATCCCATTGTTCAGCATAATGGGTCTTTTATTCCTTCATATAACTTTGATCAAGCTCAGGTTTTTTATGGAATCACCTCAAGCAACTCTCCTATTTTCCCTTCAATAGTAAGGGAAGTGGCACTAGAGTTTGAGAAGCAAGTGATGGAGATAGATAGATTGGATGAGAAGTATAGATATCAAAAAGAGCTTATGTACAAAGATGAGTGTTTGTTCAAGCAAGCTCAGGCCTTACAATCCATGAAAGAAGAGGTAGCAAAATGGAAGAGTCCATTCATTTAAGGAAATCAGCTTTGTGTACCCCCTCCTATTTAAAAGAAATCCCCCTCTTGTGCACCAAATCCTTTCTGCCAGATAGCACTTGCTCACTCTAGCTCATTTGATGCATTAAGCAATCCTCATCTTAATCCCTTGCACTTAGATTTTTAGCATCAAAGGGAAATAGAGCAACCCCCCATAGAGATGAACCTTCTCAATTCCTTAGATTGTGAATCCTCCTTTGAAGGGAAAACTATGAACCAACACATCTCTCTTGAAGCAACTCTTCTTGTGCATGAGCAGACCCTTCCTAGTCTTCCTCAACTTCCTCAAGTCTCTCAACATGATGTCAAGATTCCAATTTGAAAGAGGGAATATCATGAACTAGCTCAGGACCTTGAAGAGGATAAATTTTCTACTTGTTCATAAGGGGAAAGTTCCAATCCCAAGGTCATGAGTTGGAAGCAAAAAATGGAATCATGAGGCAAGAAGGAGGAGGAGAAAGGTTTTGCTCAAAACCTTGAAGAAAATGAAGCTGCTCCTACTCATCATGATGATGCTTATGACCTCCAAGAAAGGCTCTTTCAAGAAAATCTAGCTAGCTGAATTACAGAATTAGAGTCTAGAATGAGATTCCTCAGCCAATGTGTGATGGATGGTTCAGACCAAATAGTAGAATCCATGTCTAAACACACCCCATCTACACACCTCCAAGAAATCTATCAAGTCACATCTAATATAGATGAAGTGATGGCCAAATGGAAGGAGGAGAATCATATTATTCTAGCTCAAGGACTACCTCCTCTTCCACATGAGTTCGTCTGTCAGCCTTCCACTTCACCCCTTCTCAAGGAGGAACCTATTTTGAAAGGGGTGAGTGAAGAGGAGTATACTCATTTTATGACTAATCAGGGAGACTCCATGAGTGCAGATGAAAAGGAGATCACCATAGAAGTCATGGAGGAGCATAGATAGTCTCTTGTTCATGTTTTGAATGATTCATTTGAAGTCATTGGGGCAGGTTGCACTCTTCTTCAAGGAGGCTATGAGCTGACTAAGGGTGGAAAAGGTAGCATTGGGACTCAAATAATTATGTAAAGTCACTACAAGCTTTTAGATTTATCCTTTCAAGAGGTTGGTGAATCTGAAGATGATATTTTCAAAGTCATCAAGGAGGAACTTGTTTTGAAAGAGGCAAGTGAAAAAGAAAGGATCCAATTTATAGCTGATCAAGAATCTCTCATGGATGTCAATGAGGAAGGAATCCTCATGGAAGCTCCTTTTGAGGACATCATCAACAATGGAGAAGACACAGGTCATGCATACATGTGGATGTTCCATCAATATGAAGAAGAAAGTAAGCATGGTGAGCTCTCTCCTCCCTTGTTTGATGAACTTCCTTGTTGCTTTGATGAGGAGGATGGCCATGCCATAGAGCTTGAGTTAGAGGAGGATCAGGTGGATGTCTTTAGACAACTAGAGACTCTGATCCTTGAGCAAGAAAAGGATAAGCCTGTCTATCTTGAGAATAGATTTGAAGAAGAGAGCCTTGAATAAGAAGGTGAGGTTCTATGGGATGAGCAATCAGTTTGTGTTTCCATTTTAGACATCACAACTATCACCCTTCTTTAAGAAAGCCATGAGGGATCAGAGGATGAGTTTGATAGGGTCTTCAATGAAGCAGAAGGGAATGAGTCAAATCATGATACATGTCAAAGGAGCTATGCACATCAAAGGGCTTATCGTGATGAGCCAACAACCATTGATTTCTTGGTAAAACATGCCAACATGAAGAACCAACATTCAACAAGCTTCTAAGGATAAGAAGAGTATATATATGTTGGGAGCATGTTTGACTCTGATCCACTCGGATGCAAGCCAATCGAGGTGGTAGGCAAGAGGAGTAGATCACCAAGTCTCCATTCCATTCAGCCACTTGTCTGGCACCATAAGTTTCCTTTCCATGAAGGAGACTTAATAAATTTTCCCTTTGATCTAGGAGGGAGGCAAATATACCTGGTTAACTGTATATAGTAGTTTTCTTTTCCTGTTCTCCCTAAGTGTTGTTTTCATAAGTAGTGTTTTTAGCCTTGTGTGTATTTTCCTTTGTGTTTGGGGTAAAAGCTTCATGATTGATTCTTAGATCTATCAGGGCTATTACTAACTTTATTCAAGTTACATTATGAATCATTACCCAATGGGCTTTAAGGCAACTGGCTTCTAAGCATAGTAGGCATGCTTCCCTTGGGAATCACCAAATTGTTGACCATTTTGGTCCTACAGGCCAAAATTGATCTCCTTCTTTCCCTACTATTTTGAGCCAATTCAAATTTGGTTGCACAAGTTTTCAGTAGATGATGAAATAGTTCAAAGAATGTAAGGTTTCTTACAAAGCTTCTTTAGACCATTGAACTGATGAACCATTAAACCATTCAATCGGTTGGTTCAATCGATTGGTTCACTCAGTTAGTTTAATTGGTTGGTTCACTTAGTTGGTTCAATTTTTTGATTCAATTAGTTAATTCAAGTGATTGGTTCATTTGGTTTGGTTCAATGAGTTGGTTCAATGTTTGGTTTAATGAGTTGGTTCAACATTTGGTTCAAAGGGATGGTTGAAGAAATGGTTCAATTAGAAAGTTCAAAGGAGTCTTCTAGAAGCTTGAAGGACAAGTGCCCTTGTGGAGGGCAATCAAGCACAAATTGGACCATTCTAGTAGGATGTGGAGGGCACTTAGGTAACAAAAGGACCTTTGTGACTTTTCCAAAAGGTAATTTTGGAGACCAAACAACTCTTGTAGGGGGTAGGTGATGAGCAAAATGGACCATTGCAAAAGTATGAAGTGTAGATTTGAGCTTAAAGTGCCCTTGTGGAGGGAAAAAAAGCACTTAAAGGGAAAAAAACCAAGGCAAAATATTCCTTCAGACTTTCTATCCAAAGGAAATTTTTGCAAGGCAAAGATAGAAGGAAAATTTAAGGCAGAATTTCTTTGGACAAAATGTCTGAAGGAATTCCTTCAGACATTTTGTCTGAAGAAATCCTTCAGAAGAAAATCCCACAGCAATAAAAAGACAAGGCCATATCTTTAGACAAAAGTCCAAAGGAATTCCTTTAGAATTTTTGTTTGAATAAATTTGCCTCACAAAAAGCCGAAGATAGAAAGTCCAAAGGGAGAAACCTGAAGGAATTTGTCCATAGGAAGGCCTAACTGGAAAAAGGCAAGCAAAAAAAACATAAAGGAAACATACCCTTCAGACAAAATGTCTGAAGGAATTCCTTTAGACATTTTATCCAAAGGATGTGACTACCAAAAGGAGCTCGAAGGACCCCGAAGGGTAGGTACCCTTATGGGGGACTCAGCCAAAAATGAAGGGACACTTCTCCAAAGCCAAAGGGACACCTCCCCTTTGGGAAAGATCAAACAAGAAAGCTAAAGGAATCACCAAGGAGGCTAACAGACCTGAAGATGTCAAGATTAAGCATCACAAACTAGCCGTTGGTATCTAGATGTCCGATGATGTCCCCATAGATGTCAAATTTAGGGCAATAGAATATTATTTAGCTTTCATATAATGATGGGTGCACGAACGTCAACTTTATGGAAATGAAATAGCTATTGATCTTTAAAGGCTTGAGCATGGACCTGAATGCATTTAAAGGCCTTAAGGCTAAAAGGAAGAACCATTGAGAGAAGAACCCAAGGAGCTAGCAAAGTTGGGAAGATAGCCCCAAGAGATCAAATTCTAGGAAAAGACAAAACTAAGAAGAGACAAAGCTAGGAAAGGACAAAAGTCAAGAGTGAACTCAGCGACCCACCAAAAGGGGAGCCCAAAGAACCAAGCACAAAAATAGACAAAATAGCCCAAGTGGCAAAGGGGAGGCGAGTTATTCTTGTAGTTGAAACAGTCTCTGCCAAGTGGTCATCAAGGAGTGCAAATAGTAAACAATGTGACCTATTTTTTATACACTTTGCATTGATGATCAAAAAACCCATGTGAATATCTTGAAGGAGTAGTCTTATTTACAAAAAAAGAGGCATGGCCCATGCTTTCACATTAATGATTGAATGCCAAAGTCAAGACTGATAGATAACATAGCATTCTCTTTCAACGATTTTCTCTTCTTGATGCTCTCAATGCACATGGGCCACTTGTAAAAAAGGGCATCAAAGTCTTTTCCAAGGGCATGCCATTTGTTTCCTCTCTCTCTCTCTCTATATATATATATATATTGTAACTTCTCATTTGAGAAAGATATCTATTGGATTGTAAGGTGGAGCTTTGCCAGATTTTACTTTGAATCAAGACATAGCATTTTTACCTCCATTTGAGCTTACACTTTTGCATATGTCTATCGATTTGTTTTGTGTTAAGTCATTTTTATTTTATGCTTTAACAGAATGATTCCATCATGTCTAGTGTATTGTGAAGTTTCTTCTTTTGCAGGTCTACTACAAGTGTCTATAGTAGAGTATAGGTGCATGTGAACAGGCTACCATAGAGTGTCTCAGAACACCTCTGATAGTTCTTCCTCCTTATATCTCTAGAGGACCCCTAGCTCACTGATGTAGAAGAATTTCTCATATAAAATGAAGTGTATATCAGCTTGTTCTTGGTAGAAACTGTATGTTCAAGCTACGTAGATCAACTTTTTGGTGTATCACCATTTAGTTTAGGTTTTTTTTTAGCATCCTTCTCTCTTTTCACCCCCCCCCCCCCCCCGCATTGTTAGCAGTAGAAAATCTAGGACCACAGAGATACATCAAAGGGAGATAGCCCTTATCTAGAGACTCTCCCCTCAATTTTTCTAGACCCATAGGCAAGAGAGGAGTTTTCATTGTGATTCATGGAAGACAAGAGCTCAGTCTCCTATCAAGGGTGCAATCCACTACATCAACAAGATACTTTATGGGTTTTTTCTGTGAAAGGGCAGGCCTCTTTCCATTAAAAAAACAAGTTTCCTCCTTCTAATGGCCAAATGTTTTAAAATTACATCAAGTACTTGGGTTGATTTGGAACTCATTTGTTATCCTAGATGTTCAGCAAGACAAACAAGTTACTTTGGGTAAGCCTTTTATCGATAAAATGGGCTAGTTTCAAAGGGGCATAGGTCTTTTACAAAAGTTCTAAAGGGTAGGCACCCTTACAGAGGGTACTTAGGTGAAAAATAAGGCCTTTGTGAATTCATTTGAAAGACTACTCAAATCCCAAAGTACCCTTGCAGAGGGCAGAAGGTTCATTTTCAAAAGGCCAGGCTAGAAAGCCATAAAGGAAGAATTCCTTTGGAAAAATTGACAAGCTGAAGAATGAATTTATTTGAACAAAAATTTTAAAGAAAATCCAATGAAGAAGCCTAAAGAATTAATTTATTTAGATAAAATATCTAAAGAAATTCCTTCGGACATTTTGTCTACAAAAATTTGGCAAGTGGGAAATCTAAAAGAATTCAGAAACCAAGGGTCCAAAGGGTAGCTACCCTTCCAAAGGACACTTGGTCATCAAAATAGTACCTTTCCATTTTTTTGAAGGGTTATTTCCCTTTTGAAAATTCCATTTGCAAAAGGCTGAAGGAATTGCCAAAGAGGGGTGATGGGCCCATGGATGTAAATTTTATGGTGATAACCTAGCCATTGGTTTTCAAATGTCTCGTGATAAGACCATGAATGTCAAATTTAGGGGAAAAAATAGCTATTGGGTTTCAAATGTTTGATGATAGGCCCATGAATGTAAAATTTAAGAGGATGGGTTATCCATTGGAGAGAAGCCAAGGAATGATTCTTTCAGACAAAATGTCTAAAAGAATTATTTCAAACATTTTATCTAAAATAATTCAAGAGCATAGGCCCTAAGTGTCATCAAAGGTAGGTGTCAAAGTGGTGAGCATAATGAAATAAATTCCTTTGGTCATTTCACCTAAAGAAATTTAAAAGGCTAAGAAGCCTGAAGCAAGACTTAGTGACCCACCGAGAAAGGAGATCACAAGGGAAAAGATAACCCTTAAGAGCTCAAACTATCAAAAAAAGTCAAAAATAATGAGAAAAGAGAAGAGAGAGAGAGAGAGAGAGAGAGAGAGAGAGAGAGAGAGAGAGAGAGAGAGAGAGAGAGAGCATGGCTCAAAACATAACCACACACATATAAGATAAACACTCATAATATTTTAGGGGATACAACTAATCAAGTACAAGAATGAACTAGACTAATCTAGGTAGCCCAAGAGGCATCAGTAGGAGAAGTAAATTCTTACAGATGGAATAATATCCATGAATATCCATTGAGAGGGATATGCAAGATTATAAGAGGGTAACATAATTCTTCTTATGTTTGACATTAATGAATATCCATTAATGGGAGCTAAGGGAGCATTTAAGGAAAAAACATGCTAGAACGTGGTGAGAGGCAACCTTGTCGGTTGAAGAGTAAAGTGACCCATGCTCTAGCCCTAAAAAAATTTTCCTCTCATATTTGTAAAGGGAGATCTCTCAATTTTGTATGGTGAAGCCCTAAAAAAAATTGCCTTTAATCAAAAGAAGTGTTTTACCTCCATCTAATTTTTTACACTTTTTTGTATGTTTGCATATTGCCTTATGTTTAGTCATTTATTTTAATGCTTTCATAAGTCAAATCCAATGTATCTAGTGTATCCAAGATCCTTTTCTATAGGTTAATAATAAGCATCTAGGTTGAATTATAGGTGCAGGTGAGCAACCATCCAATAGTGTGCCCTTAGAGCACCTCCGGTAGGTTCTTCTTCATTATACCTCCATCAAACCCCTTGTTGGAACAATGATATAGTCTAGTTTCTTATTCAAATGAAGTGGCCATTCACTCATTTTAGTATAAAGTGTAGATAAATAATGAGTAGATCGATCATTTTGGTGCATCACCATTTTAGTTAGGTTCTATTTTCATAGCATCCCTCTCTCTTTTCACCCCCTTCATTGTTAGTATTATAAATTCAAGACTTTAAGGTGCATCAAGGGGATCTAGCCCCTTATCTAGAGATTCACTCCTTAGTTTTGCTACCCACATCAAGAGGAGTGTTTTCAATGTGTCATATGGAAGAAAGGAGCTTAGCTTCCTTTACAAAGGGTGCAATCCACTATATCAATAATTTTTGGTATGCCTGATGGGACCTAATTTATGTCTAGTGAGTTTTTGGATTGGTGTTGCTCATGTTGCTGTAAAAAATCCAAAATCAAGAGCTATTATCTATCATATGGTGACTCCATTTTAAGAATTTAGTCTCTAGTTACTGACCAGCCTGGCATTTCATGCCTAAGGTCACCACAAGATCTTCTTCTAAATGTGTCCCTTTTGAATTTATTGAGCTTCTTTTGAACTCAACAAAGAGGATAAGGTTTGAAATGACTCATCCTTACATGGTAAACTAGTTTCCCAGACCTACCATAAGATATACCTACACAAGGAGAGCCAAGTTGAACCCTATCACAACCATGGCTTTAAATTTTGTGGCCTTCAATGGTCAAATTATTTTGAACATTCTACAGTATGACCCAATTCTAGGGATAGCCCTCAAGAGTGTTCCTTTAGTGGAGAGGGGCCAATCACTACTATTGAGCATATCAAGAACATAGCCAACCTCTATAATATCTATAATGTCACTAAAGAAAATGTAGCCATCAGGTTACTAGCTTTATCCTTTAAAGGTAAAGTTTTGGACTGATATGAGACCTTGCCTATGAATTTAGTTGGCTCATAGAATGAATTAAGAACCCTCCTAACAAATAGGTTGGAGAGAAGAGTGACCATCTATATCTAGCTAATAAATTGACTACTATGAAGAGATCTTTGCATGAATTTATGCAATATTTTAACACTAAGTTCCAAAAGCCTTCGGATAGAATCCCAATTTTAGTGAGGCCAACCCCAAGCTATGCTTTCCTTTACTACTTAAAGGCCTTGAATAGAGACATTTCTATCATGATACAGTCCATGGGTGGATAAGTTTTACCCACTACTTATGAAATAACCATAGCTATAGAAAATTGTTTGGTGCAAGTAGGAAAGATAGCTTCTATACCTCATATGCCACTCTTTCTTGATCTACAACCCTTAACTCAGCCTACCTCATCCACTTTATCTCCTCTACCTAGTGTAGAAAGGCTAGCTTCTACCCCTACAAGGACCTCCATGAGGTTAAGAGTTTGTTTCAAAGTGTTACCAATAAATTAGTGGCCCTCAAGAGGTAGCAAGCTTATAATTATTAGCCAAATCAAGGATACCAATAATTTGAGTAGACAAATAGACCTCCTTTCTATAATTATAATCAAGGGTAGGGTTAGATTACGTAAGTCATGCCTTATCAAAGTTATAATCCAAGTGCTCATTCATCATCCAAGGCTCTTGTCCCCACTCAAAATAATTTGGTCCAGGAAAAACCTAATTATTCACCCCTAGGGTATTGTTAAGAATAGGTTGCTTATGTTAATGAGCTACCAAATAAATTTATACCCACACAATGTTATCGAATATCCTAATTATTAAGTTTTGAGGTGTCAACATAATCTAGGATAGATAACATGTAGGTTCAATCTAATTTTACTCTTATGAACCACTTAGAAGGGGAATTCTATACAGTTAATTATGTGGGGACCACAAATAATAATGTGATTGTGTTTTAGGCAACACTAGGTCTAAGAAGAGAGCTATGGAGGAAGCTCAATTAGATACTAAAGCATTTGGGGCATCTCTTTTATCACAAGTAAATTAGAGATTTCCAAATCACAAACCATGATTTGTAGCTTCGACTCCTCAGGTTGTGCCTCAAGTTGCAAATGTCCCCAAGGAGAGCTCAAAGGGGAGAAACCCTCCAATAAATGTGGTGGAACAAATAAAGAAGCTACACATAAACATCTCATTGTGGGATTCCTTAGCAATGCCAGGACAAAAGGATATACTCCAAAAGGAATTGCATGGGCTAAGTGAGCAAGTTGTCCTAGAAAATAAAGATGAAAAGGTCCCTCCTTTATATATATCCTTTATTATTGTTGATTTATTGGTCCACAATTGCATCATTGATAGTGGAGTAAGCACCTCAGTGATGCCCTAATGTATAGTTGACAAGTTAAGACTCAAATATGAGCAAATGACCAAGGGAGTTTTGCAGTTGGATGGATCACCACCCAAGTCATTTGGAGTGGTAAGAGGCTTAAATATAAGTCTCTATTCCTACCCAACCTTATCCATTCCCCATGACATGGTAGTGGCAGAGGTTCCCCCTTACTTCACTCTTTGCTTATCCAGGGATTTCACATCCAAGATAGGTGGGTATTTGGTAGAAAATTGGTCTTACATGGTCCATAGGACCAACCATGAAACCAAATTGAAGATTGATTCATAACCTATCCCAAAAGATCACCTAGATTCATACTTTCTCAAGGAAATAAATTTATGCTACACCATCATTAATGAAGAAGAAATCTAGGTAGACTAATCCCCAAAATTTTCCCTTGAAGGAGTTGCTGACCTACTCTTAGATGAATGGGGAAATGATAATTTTGAACATGATCCTTACAAGTTCATTGAAGAGGCAAGTATTAGATTTTACTACATGCATGAGAAGGATACTTTCATGCCAAATGTAATAAATGAAAATCAAGAGAGTTGCAGTTTGTGGTAACTTTTCTTTGATGGATCTAGAAGCAAGTTGGGAGTTGGTGGTGGAGTAATGCTAGTTTCACCTTCAAAGGAAAAATAATTTTCAAATTTTAGGTTCTATTTCTCTTGCACTTACAACCTAGAAATATATGACTCTCTTGTCCATGGTTTAGAGTGGGCAAGAAAAAGAGGAATCAAAGAATTGCAAGTTTTTAGAGATAGTGAATTAATCATAAACTAGGTGAGGGGTCAAAACTTGACCAAGAACTCCTTGCTCAAGTCTTACAATCACAAGGTGTGGGACCTAATGCAGAGATTAACTTATTTTAACATCACTTCCATCCCAAGATAAAAAATAATCATGTAGACAGACTAGCAGTAGTTGGTGCTCAATTTGACATTCCTAAGGGAATAAGTTAGGATAGCAATCAACACCATTTAAAGGTGATAGTGAGACCTTCCATACCAAATAATGTCACCAATTGGTAGGTGTTTGATAGAGATCAGTAGATAGCACTTTTCTTATAGGAGGATAAGTTCACTTCTAGGAATCAATCTAAGCTACAAGAACAATATGATGGCCAGATTATTCAACTAAAGAACAAAATATTTTCTAAGGGTTTTGTCACTCTTGAGAGCATCTTTAATGAGGATGACCAACTCAAAGGTGACAAAGTGAGCATGAAAACCAAGAAAGAGAATTATGAAAGGGTAGAAATATTCAAGGATAAGATGATTTAACTTGGGAAGGTATGTACAAATGAGGAAAGGCATTCTTTCATTTTATTATGCCAAGAGTATGTTGATGTCTTTGCTTGGGAATATGGAAATTTAAAGGGGTTCGATCCAAGCTTGACCCAACACACTATTGAGATGGAAGAAGGTGAAAAACCCATCAAGAAAAAATAAAGACCAATCAATCCAAGGATTAAACCTCTCATAAGGAAGGAACTCACCAAGCTGGTTGAGTCCAAGATCATTTTTCCTATCAAACACTCTTCTTGTCTGGCTAATTTGGTCCTTGTTAGGAATAAAAATGGAGATATCTGATTGTGTGTTGATTTTAGAGACCTTAATAGAGTCTCTTTAAGATATCACTATCCCCTCCCAAGCATGGAATAAATTTTCCAGATGGTGATAGGTGGCAAATGATTCTCCCTCCTAGATGGGTACTCTAGATATAATCAAATTCTGGTGCAAGACTATGACTAGTACAAAATAGACTTCACCACTAAGTGGGGAAATTTTTTCTATAGGAAGATGCCTTTTAGACTATTAAATGCTAGAGATACTTTCCAAAAAGCTATGGATATTGACTTCCAAGGTTTGATAAATGACATCATGTTGGTTTATCTTGATGATGTGACAGTCTTCTCCAAGGAGGTAGGATAACATCTGAAACACCTAAGGTAAATATTTGAGAGGTGTAGAGAGTTAAACATATCTCTCAACCCTAATAAATGTGTGTTTTTTTTCCATGAAGGCAAACTCTTGGGTCATGTCATTTCAAAATGGGGCTTCACCATTGATTTGGAAAGAGTGCACACCATTTTAGGGTTATCCTTGCCTAAACACAAGAAGGGCCTACAAAGTTTATTTGGAAAAATAAACTTTATTTGGAGATTCATCCCTAATTTTGTTGAATTGGTCATGCCATTGAATTCTATGCTGAGAAAGGATGAGATGTTCACATGGACAGCAAAAAAAGAGATAGTTTTGAAGGGATTAAGCAATCTATCACCCAAGCTCCCACCTTGACTAGTCTTGACTTCTCCAATTAATTCAACCTCTACACCTTTTGTAATGAAGAGGTAATATTTGATATGCTCACCCAAGTGAATGGTGAAAACCTTGAACAACTTCTCACATTTTTTAGCCAATTCTTAGAGGGCTATGAGATTAGGTACACTTATGTTGAGAAGTAGGCACTTGTAGTTATATGAAACCTAAATAAATTTAGACATTTGTTGTTAAATAGCAAGATTCACATCATGGTGCCACATCTTAGTGTCAAGGATTTCTTGCTAAGTCATGACTTGAATGAAAAGAGGGCAGGGTGGATCACCAAGGTGATGGAGTATGATGTGGAGATCAAGACCACCAAGCTGGTGAGGGGAAGAAGGCTATGTGAGCACCTAGCTATAGAATTCAAATAACTAAAAGAGGAAATTTTGGTACTCAATGGTGGAGCTACAATGGAAATGTCTACAATCATGAATAGCTAGACACAAGATATGGTTCATTTCCTTTGAATTAGTGAGTGTCTACAAGGTTTTGATAGAACTAAGAGGAGATATTTTAGACTCCAATCTCTTCCTTATGTCTTAGTTCATGGGATGTTGTTTAGAAAGGATTTTTCTAAGGTAATCTTAAGATGCATTGATTTAGAATAGGTTAATAGAGTACTATCTAATTTTGATGATGGACCAATTATTGGTCACTTTGTTCCCAAGGATATAACTATAAGGATTATGAGGGATGGCTACTTTTGGCCCACTTTATTTAGATACACTCATGTTTAGGTGAGGGCATGCCACAAATGTGCTCTATTTGATGGAAAATAGCTTCTAGCTATAATGCCTCTATACCCTATTCAAGTGGAAGAACCATTCATGTAATGGGGTTTTGACTTCATAAGGATGATCAACCCTCCTTCTAGTGCTAGCCACAAGTGGGTCTTGACTACTAAAAATTATTTCATGAGATGGATAGAAGATATCACTTTGAAGGAAGCCAACGAGAGTGCAGTCCTAGACGTCTATGAAGGCTTGGTGATAAGATTTGGGGTCTCAACCATAATCATTTAAGATAACAAATTAGATTTTTTGGGAATAAAGTCAAGTAAGTGGGAATTAAGATATGACATCTATCTCAGTACTTCCTCCAACTACTACGCACAAGGGAATAGGCTAGCTAAGTCCACCAATAAGAACCTAATTAGGATCATTAAAAGGAAAATGGAAGAAAATCAAAGGACTTGGCATGCCAAGCTGAAGATAGCTCTATGGGTAGACAAGGTTACTCTAAAGAGGGTAGTTAGAAATTATCCATACACATTTGTGTATGGAAGGGAAGCTATACTTCCTATTTCACTTGAGTTACTAGTCTTAGATCTTACCCAACAACTACAATTAGAGGAGAATGATAGCTTGTAGGTTAGATTTTATGAACTAATGGAGCTTCAAGAGGCAAGAGACCAGGCCATGGATACCATGACCAGTCATTAACAGCAAACAAAGAAGAATTTTGACAATAAATATTTGTCAAAAGGCTTATCAAAAGGTGACATTGTCTTGAAATGGGATGAAGACCGAGCTAAACCTAAAAGGCACATGCAGTTCGATGCCTTGTGGAGTGGTCTATATGTCATCACCCAATGCAAGCAACATAATGCATTTCAACTCTCTAGGTTAGATGGTGAAGAACTACATATCATAGTCAATGGTATATATCTTAAACATTATCACTAACCTTCTCTTGTTATGTACATAGTTTCCTTATTTTTTTCTCATTTTCCCTCAGTGTTGTTATGCATGTTTGTAGTTTTTTAGCCTTGTGTGTGTTCTCTTTACCATTTGGGGTAAAATATTTATTTGTTTTTAGATTTTTCAAGGCTATTTCTAGCCTTCCAATTTGTAGCTTGACTTCATGCCCAATAGACCTTTAATCTACTAGTCTTCTCAAAGCATAGTAGGCATGCTTCCCCTGTGAATCACCAAATGTGTTGACCAATTTTGGTCCCACAAGCCAAAATTGAGAACCCCACTTTCCCTTCATTTGTAGGGTATTTTATCAAATTTTGATGAGTTCATCCCATAATCACTTTATGGATTTTCTCTATGAAGGGCCAGGCCTCTTTCCATAATAAAAAACTAAGTTTCCTCCTTCTGATGGCCAAATGTTTTAAAAGTCCAAAAAACACTTAGGTTTATTTGGAACTCATTTTTTTATCCTAGATGTTTGATAGGACAAATAGGTTACTTTGGGTAAGCCTTTTATCGATAAAATGGGCTAGTTTCAAAGGGGCATAGGTATTTTCAAAAAGGTCTAAAGGTTAGGTACCCTTGCGGAGGGCACTCAAGTGCTAAACAAGGCCTTTGTGAATTCATCTGAAATACTACTCAAAGCCAAAAGTACCCTTGCAGAGGGCAGAAGGTCCATTTGCAAAAAGCCAAGCTATAAAGCCATAAAGGAAGAATTCCTTTAGAAAAAGTGACAAGCTAAAGAATGATTTTTTTAGACAAAATGTCTGAATAAAATACAATAAAGAAGCCTGAAGAATGAATTTCTTCAGATAAAATGTCCAAAGGAATTCCTTAAGACATTTTGTCTAAAGAAATTTGGCAAGTGGGAGATATGAAAGAATTCAGAAACCAAGTGTCCAAAGGGTAGGTACCCTTTCAGAGGACACTTGGTCATCAAAAGAGTACCTTCCCATTTTTTTAAAGGGTTACTTTCCCTTTAGAAAAGTCCATTTATAAAAGGCTGAAGGAATTGCCAAAGAGGGGTGACGGGCCCATGGACATCAATTTTATGGTGATAAACTAGCCATTGATTTTCAAATGTCTGGTGATAGGCCTGTGAACATCAAATTTAGGGTAACAAAATAGCTGTTTGGTTTTGAATATTTGATGATAGGCCTGTGAATGTTAAATTTAAGAGGATGGGTTAGCTGTTGGAGAGAATCTAAAGAATGATTCTTTCAGACAAAATGTTTAAAAGAATTCTTTCAAATATTTTGTTTGAAAGAATTCAAGAGCATAGGCCCTAAGTGTCAACAAAGGGATGTGTCTAAGTGGAGAGCATAATTAAGGAAATTCCTTTGGGCATTTTTCTTGAAGAAATTTAAAAGGCTAATAATCCTGAATCAAGACTCAATGACACACTGAGAAAGGAGCCTGAAAGGGAAAAGATAGCCCTCAGGAGCCCAAACTATCAAGAAAAGACAAGAAATAATGAGAAAAGAGAAGAGAGAGAGAGCATGGCTCAAAACATAGCCATGCACATATAAGATAAACACTTAGAACATTATAGGGGATACAACCAATCAAGCACAAGAATGAACCAGACTAGTCCAGGTGGCACATGAGGCATCAATAAGAGAAGTAAATGCTCGTAGATGGAATAGTATCCATAAATATCCATTGGGAGTGCTACATGAGCTTTCAAGAGGGCATCCTAATTTTCATTATGTTTGACATAAATGAATAACCATTAAGGGGAGCTATAAGAGCATTCAAGGAAAAATCATGGCCCAGAACAGGGTGAGAGATGACCTTATTAGTTGAGGAGTAAAGTGACCCATGCTTTAGTAGGAGTGTTTAATGTATCCTGGGTAGAAAGTTTAATATTTAGGATGCATACAACATGGATTTTATAGGTGTATTTAAGGGAAGATGATAACATCATGGGTGAATTCTTCTTACCAAGGTGTTTAATGTAGTATGGATCACTTGCTCTTGGAAGGGTCAAAAGTCTTTCTCTAATTTCTCTATATATTATAATCTCTTAGCTTTGTAAAGGGAGATCTCTCATTTCTGTATGGCAAAGCCCTGAAAATTTTCCTTTAATCAAAAGAAGCATTTTACCTCCATCTAATTTTTTACACTTTTATGTATGTTTGCATATTGCCTTATGTTTAGTCATTTATTTTAATGATTTCTTAAGTCGAAGCTAGTGTATCTAGTGTATCCAAGATCCTCTTATATAGGTTAACAAGAAGCATCTAGGTTAAAGTATAGATGCAGGTGAGTAACCACCCAATAGTGTGCCCCTAGAGCACTTGTGGTAGGTTCTTCTTCATTATACCTCCATCAAACCCCTTGTTGGAACATTGATGTAGTCTAGTTTCTTATTCAAATGAAGTGTCTATTCAGTCCTTTGGGTACAAAGTGCAGATAAATAATGATTAGATCAATCATTTTTGGTACATCACTATTTTAGTTAGGTTTTTTTTCATAGCATCCCTCTCTCTTTTAACCCCTCTCCATTGTTAGTAGTAGAAATTCAGGACTTTAAGGTGCATCAAGGGGAGTTATCCCCTTATCTAGATATTTTCTCCTCAATTTTTCTACCCACAACAAGAGGAGTGTATCCATTGTGCCACATGGAATAAAGGAGCTTAGCTTCCTTTTCAAAGGGTGAAATCCACTACATCAATAGGTAGGGAGAAAAATAAATCTATGTATCAAAATAAAACATTATTGGTATTTGTGAGGAGGTCTTGGTTGATTCACTAGGTCTTAACATGAAAATTACAAAATAAAAAGTTAAGAGTCATAAGTAAGATAAATCTATGAAGCATATAAATTGAAGAAAAGACCAAAAGGATGAATGTGGTGATAAAAAGTACCAAATAATCAAAAAGTAAATAATTGTTTAATGTGGATAAATAGGATGCATGTTTGTGATAAAGGTTTGGTTGTATTTCTCAAGGTGTTACAATGCAAATCAAAAACTAAAAAACTAAGTGGTATGAAAATGAAAAAATACCTAAGGACTAAGTATGGGTACTAGTGATAAGGGTCAAGGGGTGTAGTTGATTGGTCAGGCATCTCTATTCTGGCTCTACTGGTCAAGTGTTCAAGTCCCCCCCCCCGGCCCCGTGGTACCAGTATTAGTCATGTCTAGCCAGCGGCACCGGTCACGTTAAAAAGTTTACCCAGCTTTAAAAAAAATGTATGGGTACTAGGGATAATATAAAGAGACTCAAAGTTGTATAGAAAAATAAATTATAATTTCCAATATAAGGGAGTCAAAGTATAATTGGTAAGATATTTTAGCTCAACATAATATATAAAATAACTATAATCATGTAAGTAATATGTATTATTAATAATCATGGTGTTAATGTTACTAGAGGTTCCATGTATACATATAATATGTATAACACAAGAATTAATATAATGAATCATCCCAAAAGATGGGGAAGCAATAATATACCAATGAATCATAAGGAAAGTAATGCCAACTAAAAGATACTATGAAATTTTAAAAATTCATAATGAAAGTAATGACAACTAAAAGGTAATATGAAATTTGAAAAAGAGACTCGAAGGTTCTACCTAAAATCCACAATGGAAACTAAGGATGACTATAAAGTGATATAAAACTCAAAAGTGATATCAAATATTCATAAGGGAAACTAAGGTAAACTATAAGATACTAAATAACCAAAAGGGATAAATGGTGTAGTAAAAATGATGCCAAGGGAATAAAATGTAAAAAATTAAAGAAATGCAAGACAAAATAACAAACAATATGTGTGCTTATAGCTATATCAAAGAAGAACATGTGAATTGCAAGCATAATTATCTCAAAAAAATTCTTGAAGATGATTTTTTTTGTTTGTAAGTGAAAGGTTCTTTAGTTATGCCTCATTGTAAGGATGAGAGATCAATAATACAAGAGAATAAAGATGGGCATTGTAATATTTCCTAAAAGCATGTATAAGGTAAGGGGCACATCAAAAGATGACCTGAAGATTAAAATAAGAAAAAAGTGGGTAGCACAAGGTGCCCAAATATATGTAGTAAGAAAATAATGGGAATCATAATATGCCCCAACATGTGAAATAAGAAGAGGATGGGTATCAAGGTTGCCCCAACATGTGGGATGTAGGTGGATTGGAGTTAACTTCAAGATTGATAGGACTAGTAATGATGTCAAATTATGTGTAGGTCTATGTTAGAATAATGAATGTGGCATCTAGGGAAATTTTAGGGTCTTTGGGAGGTGATAATAATTTTTGATGTACAATATCGACTAGGTTGATATATTATAGTGTAATTAGACTAAAATCAACTATATTTGCTAGGTTGATATATTATGGTGAAAAAAAAATGAATTGTATTAACCAATTTTTTGTAGTAAGGTGAAACAAGACTAAAATGAAATGTATCATTTAGGTCAATATAATATGGTTAAATATGACTAAAATTAATTGTATCCAACAAGTCTACACAATTTAGTGAAATAGGACTAAAATTAATTATATCAGCTAGTTCAAAATAGTGTAGTGATAGAAAAGGAACTGTAACAAAACTCTATAATGGTTGGTGGTTGATGTAGTCAAATAAAATATGAACAATTATATTGATACAATTTGGTTCATGGCTAGGGTAAGTTTTTACAACATAAATAACTATATTGGCAAAGTTTGGATCATACCCATTGTAGTTAATTAAAATACAAGGCTAAATCATAATTATATCAACACATTTAGGGTCATGGTTGGTGTAGTTGACTCAAGGTGGTTTCAGATAAATGGTATTAGGTTGGTTGATACAGTCAAAAATAAGTGATTTTAGTAGTGATTTGGGTAGGTTAGAAGAGGTTGAACCTAAAATTGGATAGGTAGGATAGGTCTGGATGTTCATATAAGATCAAGGATAAAAATCACCTATAATACATATTATGGTAGGATTTTGAATTAAGTATTCTTCATAAGATAATGATCTAACAATAATTTATTGAATGTGAGTTGAGGTTTGATGAATTTCCATTATTAATACTTTCAAGCTAGGGTAGAGGATGATTAGACATAAATGAAACCATGTTCATCATTACTTAATTTTTAATGGGGATGGATAAAGATGGGGAAATCATAAGAGGTATTTTATACCATGTCATAATAATCATCAATGGGAACTTATACCATCATGATAGGGTGTTCACCTATGTCAGAACATTCATCATAGATGGGAGAAATTTGATATTGATTTTCAACCATATGAGAAGTAGTTTAAGTGGGATCATTAGGATTTATGTATGGATCATCATAAATTGGGAGACAATATTAATAGTATTATATTAAATGAAAAATTTCACCATTGGTATATTCACCCCTATATTTAGTATCATCATAAGTGGAATATCATCATTAGGATTCTCTCCCATGAGAAAAGTTGTAGTGTAAGTACACCATGAGGAATTGCCTTCAGTGGTTCTCATAAAAAGTAGAAAAGAGTAACCCATGACAAATAATAATGGGTTAAGGATCACTAAAAATACCATAATATGATACATCATGATGGAGATTTAATATATAATGTAGGATAAGGTTTTTTACAAGAAACTAAAGATATTGAGAAAGTTGATATAGTATTTACTGAATTTGAATAATAGACTATATCAAGATGGATGATATAGTTAGTTACTAAGATTGTAAAATGTATTGTATCAAGTTAGATAACATATTTTTTTTATTGAGTCTAAGAGAATAGACTATATTAGGTTGGCTAATATAATTTGTTAAAATGGTGGAATTACTTTGGCTAGATAAAATTGTTATATCGGGCTGGCCAATATAGTTAGAAATAAATGAGGTTAAGTTGGTTGATGTAATTGGACATAATTTTAGATCTATATTGGGTTAGTTGATGTAGTTGGGAAAACACATAAAAATCTATTGTGATATCTGATGTATTTATCACACAACATAAATGGTATCTATAATCTGGGAATAAAACAAGCTAATAATTTAACTATGTAGTAATGAAATCAAAGTAAGGAGGTAAAGCTAGACAAGGATGTGTTTTACTTGTAGTATCTCAAATATAATAGTTATAGTCATAAATAGTGAACATAATCATAAGAACACTAACCACATAGGATTCCACCATTCTCATTGTTGTACTATCACATCTCTAAGGTATGTTGAGAGTAATTTACCAAGGTTAACCTCTTGCTAATGCATTAAAAAAATAAAATGGTTGGAATGATTCCTAAAGGTTGAAAATAAAACCCTAGGCATTTAAGATAAACCATGAGGTATGTGGAAACTTAATTATTTATATAGTGTTTTCTAATGTATTTATTATTGGGTAAATACCCATAACACCATGGTTCAAGTTAAAATGATGACTATTCACCTAGAATGAAAACTCCTAAGATTTTAAAAACTATCAGAACATAATTTATAGGGATCCAAATAAAAAATAAAGATGAAAATGATATAAATTGAGATTTAAATTTAAAATAGTCAATGATTTAAATAGAAAAATATAATTATATTGGGATGGTCAATATAGGAAAAAGTAAAAGCTAATCACATAGAATTGTATCAAGTTAGAGATATAGTTTGAATCACAGATATAACTATGAGTGATTAGCCAATACAGTTTAGAAAAATTTATATAATTGGTAGACAAACACAAAAGTGTAATGGGCTAGATAATATAGTTGTTAAAACTACTAAATAGTGTTGGGATAGCTAATACAATCGAACTAAAATATATATGATGGCTTGGAATATGTTTCTAATAAATTATAAGGACAAACATGAAGCTAATCTATCCAAAGTATGTTGGATCATTTTATCTAAGTAATTCCATTTAATATTTGTTTTATTTGTATATGAGGCATGCATTTATTTAAGAGACACCCCATTAGTAAAAAAATTATTAAAATAAATGTTAGTGTTAGGTAATAATGTTTATCATTAATTACCTATTAATTAAGTGCTAATTTTTTGGTGTTTAGCGTGTTAAAATTTGCACAGTTAGGTCATGTATTCAAACTTCCTTCATAAAATCCATTTAATGTTTTGGTTGCTTTGTAAATAATTAATGAGATATTTTACCTTTCAATAAAGCTTTATCAAATTAATTTTTTATTTACCTCCATGTTCTTGTTCCAACATTGGTTTCATAGCCATGTTTTCAAGGTGAATGTGGAGGTGGGCTTGTGTGAATGAAAATCATGTGAAAGATAGAAATAAGGAGGTTTCAATAAAGTATGAATTAATATAAAACATTTTTTGTCAAATTATTTTTTAATATTTCAATCTAAAATCTCATTTTTACAACCTATTCTTAAAATTTCCAATAAAAAATTCAATTTTTATGCTAAATAATTTAAAATTTTGATCTTTTATGGCTCTATGATCAAAAAATAATTTTTGCAGCCCAAACCTTGTATAATACAAGTTTTACAACCTATGAACTTTGTTCAATGAATTGTATGGTATTTTGATGCCAAAGAAACATAATTTTGGAAATTATATAGCCTTGTATTGCCCAAGATTTATGTTGAATGTCTAAAAATAAAATATTAAGGCCTCTTACAGTCTTAAAAGTAGTTTTACAACATCTTATATTTCAAAACGCTTCAAAAATAGCATTGTACATATTTACAAGCTTAAAAAGATAATTTATAAGCATTAGTATGAGTTTGTATAACCATAAAGGAATGTTTTTGAAATAGAATAGTTTGTTGTGAATTTATTTTGATGTGGAGTTAAAATGGGCTTCTATAGATTGAGATTTCTCATATTTTGACTTTAAATATTTTTCATGAATGAAAAGTGGGATGCATTTTTTTTTACATGCACAATATATATATTTTTATTTAAAACGTAGAAAACTATAGTTTAAAATGAATATATATCCTTCATGAATTGTAAAGGATTCTATAGAAGTTGGATATGTATGTTTAGTAAGTCACTTTCAAGAAATAGGTTTAAGGTTAAAAACCCGCCAAACCATTTGTTTGTCAAAATTAGTTTAGGGAATCTTATTCTAGAATATTCTCTTTGTACTTTGTAAAACAATTACAAAATAAGTGAAAAGTAATAATGTTGGAGATATAAGAGTCTATCTTTTTATGACTTGCATATGTAAAGATAGATAAGTCTAAGGAATATAAGTATTATAATTTGGTGTTACTTAAAGGTAAATAAAAAGTCCCAATATTAATTTTTTTGGTTGATTTCATTATGGAAAAAATCATAATTATAATCTCCACAACTAGGAGACTAAATCCTAAAAATTACAAAGAATGGAACATGAATATGGAAAACACACTAATTTTTAATGACTTATGGGAGTTGGTCAAAAAACAACCTATACTACCTAAGGATGCTAAAAAAATAGAATTTCACAAATGTGATAAGCATGTACTTGAATTACTAAAGTATTCTATTTTTACACTAGTCATTATTCTCATTGACTATATTAAAAATAACACTTGAAAGGATTGGAAAACACTAAAATACTTGTATGGTAACAACCTGCATATAATAAAATTGATCTCCCCATGTAACTTTTTAAAAATAAGCTAAAATATGATGAAGATGTATCTAAATACTTTAAATAATGAATAATTTGAAATAATAATATATTACAAGTGCGAAAATATATGATGATATGATCATCTCTATCACTCTTAAAAGTCTTAGCTCAAATTATACAAACTTTGTATAAATCTTTCGTCTTAATAACAAACACAATAACACAACCTTTGACTGTATTTTATAATTTCTTGCTCAACATGAGTGAGAATTCACAAAAAATAAGATTAGTATCCTTATAGAATATGTTTACTATAAAAATATAAGAAGACACATAATAGATAAGAGACACGAGAAAAATAAGTGGTATTCATAAACATTATCTTAAGAATTCTCTGAGACATTTTCAAAATAATTATTCATAACACAATCATCAACACGAGTATAAGCATTATTATAAGACTAAGAGTCACTCAAGTGATTATTCCTCATCTTAGATTTCTGTCAAACACATAAAAAAACCATATTATTATAATTTTGGTGGTATTTGACATCTTATAAATATATTTCCTTATAAAAATTACAAACACAAACATGTAAAGAAGTATGAATCACAATACATTTCTCATTAAATTAAAACTTGTTCTAGCTACTATAATCACATTGGCTATTTGACACATCATCTAACCAAGAATAATCCTACATGGATGAGGTAGGTGTTACAAATAGACATGATTCACTTTTTTGATCACATAGTGTTTCACCCATCTTGAGTGAGTTGCTAACTAGAAGATAAAGTTTTTCCATAACAATTTTTTTTGTCTTGGATTTTACTTTTTCCATTCTATTTTGTTTTTCAATTCTTTGATATTAATGATGATGAGAAGACATAGTTTCTTAGATATGTTTTCTTACTTCATGGAATTTTAACCTTTATATTTATAAGAAGGGAATATATTGACCTTTGATCAACCATTAGTGATTTTACAAGTTGATAAGGGAATTGGTAACAACAATAGTGTTGAGAAAAGGTTCATCAACATCATTAGGAATTTTGGAGATGTGCCATACATAATATAGGGTAGTCAATGGATATTTTTCTATGTGAATCCTTATGTGCATCAATGTAGTTTATTAGACCTTGATCATGTTTTAATATAGTATCATAATATAATGATCATACGGGATGAGCATGCCCATCAATATGTTCATCATTCATGCCACAACTTGTAGGATAACAAGTTTATGTCTGAAACGACATCAGTTAGTCTATACCATGATGTAAAGTGTGTTATTTTTATGTGTAACATATACTTTTGATGACTTCACAGTCATATGATTTTAATAATCTTGTATACCCCTTTGGATCAAGGGGTTTTTTTGTTTATATGATCCAAGTGGTTCTATTTATTATATGTTTTATTTGTATACAAGGTATGAATCTATTTATGAGATACCCACTTGATAAATAGATTAATAAATAAATGTTATTTTTAGTTAATAAGGTTTATCATTAATTACTTATAGGTTAAGTGTTATTTGTTTGGGTGTGTAACATGTTATAATTTGAACCATTGGGTCTCATAGTAAAACTTCTTCCATAAAATCTATTTAACATTTTGGTTGCTTTATAAATAATTAATGAGATATTTTACCTTTAAATAAAACTTTATCAAATTACTCTTCCTTTTATCTCCATGTGCTTGACCCAATAAAGGAGGGATAATATGCATGTCAAGAACACTAGGATGTATGAATGGGATAGGATAACCCAAAAGTTGTCTCTTTATCTCAATAGAACTAGGAATTTAATAAGGTCATTTAAATAGAGCCTAAATATACTTGGATGATCAAGAAAGGACCAATGATATATGTATATCTATTAGAAGGTAATCTACAAATTAAATTTCAAAATTAAATGGTTCCAAAGCCTAAGCCTATAACACAAGGATATAGCTCTCACTATACCTCAACAAAGTTAAATGGTTTTAACTATGATTATAAATATGTAATAGAATAATGGTTTTAAATGAGGCACAAATAAATTAAATGATGGGTTAGTGATTATAAATAAGGTCAAGTGTAATGGTCAACCAAATGAGGGTATATGCAACCTAAAATGATATATAGAAATCTTAATAAATCATATAGCTATACCAACTTATTAAATATAGGGAAAAACCTATGTAAGGACTCACACATACATCTAAAAATGAATAATAAACATATAATGTACTAAGTAAAATAAATAGTATAATAATATAAATGTTTACCTATGGGTGGACACATCAACCCTTAAATATCCCCCTTAGTTCAACTGGATATTTAAAAGATATGTTTTAGGTTGAATATATTAAATAGATGGATGAATACCTATATATTTTTTTAGGAACTCCAAATGAACTCTCCTATTTATCTTCAATGACACCATAAAACAAGACCTCTAAGATAAGGTTCTAAACCACTAACCCTATAAAATACTTCCTTAGGGCATAAATGTGAGTGAAATAAGATGATATTATTGTGATATACCTTATTATTAATTAAATATTATCCCTATATATTGTTTCTATATTAAAAACCAATCCTAAAATCTAAGCCAACAATATCAATCATGTTGATATAGTTGGGAGATGTTAGCTGGCACAATTCGATATCAAAAAGGCTAATACAATACAAATATTAAAATCCATAATTAGAACTATATCAATTTAGATAATATATTACAAGAATTCAAATGGAACATAACATATGTTATCGACCAATATGATACTATGAGATATAGGGAAGCTATAAAATATAGATCTAAAGTACATGTAAGGGAAAGATGGAGAGATTTGGAAGAGGTCAAATTGATAGTAATGATGTTGTATTAGGATATAATTACAACATCTATATAAAATTACCATGAGAATTTATCACCTTAATTCTAAGTTCACCCTTTAAGGTGTACACTCAGGGATATTATTGTGTTGACAAGTCATTACAAGAGAAAACATCAATAAAGTGATAATTTGAAAATATTAGGTGCATATAATTTTCACCAATATGTGTGATCCTTCCTTGCTCTTTAAGTTTTAAAAAATAAATATAATTAAAATTTTCAATCTATGGAAATTTAATACACATATTGATTAAGACTTTTTTTATTAAGTGACCTGCATAATTAGAGCTTCATACTAAATAAAAATTATGTTTTTACAAACTAAAGTACATCTTATTATTTCACTTTAGTAATTCTATTAGTAGAATAAAAGGGTGTAATTTTGAGATATTAAAATATGTTATTTGGTACTTAAAAATGAAAATATTAACATTATAGACACATAAATTAACAGTTAAGCTACAATCGTGCACTTGTGATCACTCTTTTGACACACTTAGCTCATGACCTATTCTAAGAATTTTTGACCATTTTCCTTCACATTATATGTGGATGATTCATTATTTGAAGTGAGTATATGACTCTAGAATGCCTCTAACTATTTTTCATAGTATCTTAGGCTCATTCTTAAATTGATTGATACCCTCAACTTAACATATATTTGCCTTAGGATAGGAATTCCCTACCTAGACAATAGTGTACCATGCTATTGTAAACTCCCACCAATGGTGTCCTCCTACGAATTAGGATATTTTCGAAAATTCAAAACTTGTATAATGGTTGTCCCATAATATTAATAATCCCACCTAAATGAATTCAAAAAATACCACTATATTAGCACATTTTAAACCATTTTTCACATAAGAGTCCTCCACACTAAAAAAGACCACTATTATATTTGCATATGGAGAGCATATGCCTTATTTCTCCCAATTATAATTATATATCTTTGATATCCCTAAGGTAAAGTATAAATATACCTTAAATATCAAAATTCAAGGTTGAATCACTTAATCACACTAACATATAACATTTTCCACTAGTTCACACACACTACAAGAGAATGGGATAAATACACAGAGTTTGATCCATCTTAAAAGTACTGGTATGTAGGTAATGCTCAATAAAGGGGGTGTTGAGTTCAAGCACAAATTTAACTACTGACCTATTTTAATCTATGATTACATCTTGTCATATTGTCCATTAATATAAGGTTTTAAATTGGAAAAATAGTTACACATTGGCCATTCAAGTGAATTGAAAGCTCTCACACAGCTAGTAGAATAAGCATAAAAATGAACACAAAACCCATAAACCTCAGAGCATTAATCTCTACTATAAATTATTACACACTAGGGACAAAACATCCCCACTATAATCCATTCATAGTGCTTATATTTAGGAACCCTGTTGGTTCTTTTTCTTGGTCTATACATAATTAGCATAGTCAGCATATCAATCTTAGACCCAGAACCATCATGCATCTTAGTTTTCAAGCTAAGTTTATATTTATCTTTTTCACATTCCATATTTAGTAAGTTTATAAATGTATAAAGTTTAAAAGAATCTTTCTATCATTTATTACATACATACATACATACATACATACATACATACATAAATATATATATATATATATATATATATATATATATATATATATATATATATATATATATATATATTACATAGTATTTTTATTTTACACAATGATTTATTACATTAGGTAATATGTTCCCCTAGTTTTCTAAAATATTATAAAACATATTGGTGAACTTGCTTATTGTTGAAAATTTCAATCCATATTTTTCCCTAGGGTTTCCTTCTAATTTTTTCCTCCTAATATTTCAAATTTAATTTTTATTTCCTTATCATGTTGGATTGCATGTTATAATTTATATCTCTCCTATCTTATTCTCCTTTTAGTCTTTAGAAAATTTAAAGTGGATAAAAATGACTCTCTTTCTCCTCCTAACTCTAAATAGGGTGATAGTTACTTTCCCTATAACTAATTAAATGTTATCATTACTCCAAATGATGAGGTATACCATCCTATATTTATAAAATAATCTAACCAACATATACTTCCTCAAAACACCTCCACCTGCTACATATCCTCTTGATGAAGTATTTATGCATATTCAATCAAATATACCTAGGGTTTATGATTATGAAGCTATCAAGTATAAAATAATCATTGTGATAAATTTAATATAAGATTTTTAAAATCAAAATATGTATTCTAGTTTAAATATCACATAATTGTAAAATCAACTCACATGTGCCAAGTATCTAAAATTTGCTAGTGTTAATCATGACTTTCAATATTCGTCTATAAATGTTGTGCCTAATAATACTTAACATCAAAATGAAAAGCTAAAATATAATATATATAAAATAAGTGATTCAAAAAGTATGAAAAATATTAATAATATTTAAAGTGATATTCTAAGATTATTTCTTCATAATGATTTGATTAAACTACCTTTTCTACTTCTATTAAGGAGATAAAAATACTATTGTTCATATCATAGAATATATGGGCATAAAAATAGTTTTTTGGATTTGAATAATAAAATACAAGTATAATTGATAGTGGTGATCTTATAATAGATACATCAATCAATAAACCCACTCACCTTATGGGTGCATTTTCTATAACATAAATGTAAAAAGAACTAATATGGGTACAAAACGATAATTTGGAACAAATAAAATACAAATGAAAAAATAAAGCATGAAAAGATTAAAAATGCATAATTAGATCAAGAAAATATCCAAAAGGCATAATTAGAACAAGAGAATATTTAACATGCAAAATTATAACAACAAAATATTTAAAAAACACAATTAGAGAAAGCAAAATTACAAAAGGCACAAGATAAAAGAGAGAAATTACAAAAGTAACAGTTTGAAAAGAAAAGGTCACAACAAAATGTGAAATTTCTAAAGGAAAACTTGCCAAATAAAATGTAAGATAAGTAAAAAATTATTTTTAAAGTAAGGTTTCTCACAAAAGAGATTCAAAATCAAGAGACACTTGAAGAAGTTAAAGTTACAAATGTTTTTTCAAAAGAGTTGACTAAAAAGTGCTCATCATTTCTATAGACTTTTATTCTGACCCTCTCATAAATGGAAAGCAATGTAGCAATGTTGTGATGAGAAACATTAATTTAATGAATGTTTATAAGATGACATTATTTCAATTTCTTGTATATAATAAGGAACACTCAAGTAACACTATTATATCTAAATTATTTATTGTATCCATTGAGCTACTTGTCATATTTGGTCCAAAACCAATTTCAATGGTATTTCTACATATATCCTAGTTTGGCCCAATATAATTCTAAAGTAGGAAGATCATGGGTGAAATAAATCAGGGAAAAATGGCTAAATATCATAACCATGTCACATGAACATGAAAGTTCCATGATCATAGTTTCAAGAGAAGATAAATTTTATTTAAAGCAAGAGAAAAAAATAAAAAATCATGTCTTCAACTAGTATACAAATAGATACAAGTAATGGAATAATAGTAAAGGCAAAGGACACATTACATATTGTAAAGAAAAAATATGAAAGGTCAACACCACAATATAGAGCAATTGGTTTTACATATCTAGATACTTCATAGTTGGATGACACTTTTCATTCACCAACAACCATCATTCCCTTTTTTGATACAAAATCTATTTATTTTAAGACTCTTAAGAGATTAATTGTTTAGTATCCTTCTTGTTATTTCATAGTTTATTTATGAAAAATATAAAAAAAACAAATATTCTAGAAGAATACAAAATCAATACCTGTGCATGCTTATGTTTAGTTCATTTACATAAGTTAATTTGTGCACAATATTCAATACTTAGTTATATCTAGTTTTTATATCATATAATCTTCATGAGTGAACATGAGTGATTGTAGGGCATAAAATTTTCCATACCCAAAACTCAATTACATGTTATTATAGTCTTATATGAAATAAAATATATCTAGTAAATAACACCCTATGTGGACATGAGCACACCCTGTTATTGTCCCAATGATTTCAAGTTTTCATTTCTCAAATCAAGACCATACACAAGCCTTTTAAATATTGTATACACATCATCAAGATCACTAGGAGAATTTCATACATAATTTTCATCCTTATATAGTTTTCCCTTCTTTTTAATAGATTAGTTCTTTCATTTAATTACATCTACTAATATTTATCATGTACAAACACATTGATATACTATTGGTTATCTAAATTACTTAATGTGATCATGTTCCAAATTATTAATGTTGATTAATGACACATATTCATGCATATTTTTCATGTTTTATTTCCCACTTCATGTCTTGTGTTTATTTATTTTTTTCACTTGAGGAAATTTAAATATGTCTGTTTGTGTGTCTTTAAGCCTTATTATCTAATTATATGAATTTTTGGACATTTGAAAATATCCATGTGTTTACTTATATGCATGTGAGGAAACTTTAACATGTTATTGTGTGTGTATTTATGTGTGTTAATGAAATTTAAATGTGTTCCTTGTATGTGACCTCTCAACCATCTATTTGCATTCATTGTGTACTTTGTGTACTCTATGTTTATGTGTGTCATGGCCATGACAATTCCATGGTTGTTTTATTAGTTTTAAATAACATGATGGATATCATGCATCCTCATAATTTTTTCAACCATGATGTATATCATGAATCCATCATCAAGTAGTTATATTAAAATTTTGATACTCATTTTTTATCACTTACTTGTGTACCTATTTGCTAACATTTATCTTGACATTCACACTATGCATGTTTTTTCCTACATGTATCTCACATTACTATTATACTATGTTTATCTTTATGATGATTCAATGATCCTCCATGTTATCACTATTACTCATATTCACATATTTTATCATAACATATTTTTCATAAATTTTTCTTTTGAGTTAAGTTATTGTGGATGCTTAAAAACTCACCTCAAAAAAGGGGGAATACATAGTGGTTTGTCTTAAATACTTAAGCCCACTCAATATAGTTCATAGAATAAAAAATTTAGTCCTCATAGAGTGGATCATAGATCATACTCAAGAAAAAATCAAAAGTGTAACTGGATAATAGTGATCCAAGTGGATAGGAATGCACCACAATATTTTCAAAATAGGGTGTTATCGTCCCTAAATCTCAAAAAATATTCAATTAATTTTTTTTCAGAATCTGAAGTGGTTTAAATCAATTTGTAAAAGGTTCATGGTCTCAATTCTCAAAAATTACTTAGATTTTCTTAGTTTGGGGGCATCATGTGTGGCATGTGTTCTAATTTAATACATAATTTTTTTCTTAGAAATTATGTTTTTATTACTTGGTCTGATAATATATATAAACCAAATATCATATTGGGGGAATGTGCACATCACATGGCTTCCTCCTTGCTTAGTGTTTCACCATTTTCATAGATAAAATGGAAACACTTGTCATTCTCTAGAATATATATGCCAAAACCATATTATAAAAAATATTTTCACCAAATTTTCACTATAAATTAGCCTTATTCCATCTACAATAGTTGGTTCACCCTTTTTGCACCAATTTTACACTGGAACTTTCTATTAGGATTCATACAAGGATTCCAAGCTAATTCACCATGGGTATGTAATTATGGAGTCAAGCATACCTTGAATTCTTAATCACACTATCATAATAAATTAGGATTGGTGATCGTACAATTTAATACAATATTTTTAATGAAAATGAAATAACCAAGGGACCTACCCTCTGCACTACCCAATTTTGCACTAGAAATATAATAGTTTGTGTACCCAATCAAGATTATTCATTACTTTGTATTAGATATAAAATTATATTATATTTAATTATTTATTTTCATCTTAAGTAACTATTTAATGTTTTATACAATTTTTCATGAAACATAGTTCAATGTTGTGGCCTACATTCAAGATGACACTTCAAAATTAAGTTCAGGTATGTAGATTATTTTTACTCTAGTACTTTTGATTTGTTACATAACTATAATAAAATGAGGAAAAAATTAGATGAATTAAAATTTAAGATAAAATAATGCACTTTTAATCACTCTTTTGACACACTTAGCTCATGGCATTATACGACCTTTTGACGAATACTCTTCACATTTTGTGTAGATGACTCAATCTTATAAGTAAGTATATGACTCTAGAATGCCTCTATTAAGTTTTCTCAGTTTTTTTAGCTCTTACTTAGATTTATTCATACCCTTAGCTTATAATTTATTTAACTTAGGATAAGAGCATCCTACTTGAACAATAACACATACCTTATTTTTTTCTCCTACCATCAGTGTCCTCCCACCAATTAATGACTATTTTACAAAATTTAAAAGTTTTATAAGGGTCATACCATAAGTTTAGGAATTTTAATCTAAATTAATTCCATAAATAACACTATATAAGTAAATTTCAAACCATTTCTCACACAAGAGGCTTCTACATTACAAATCACTAGAATTATAATTACACATTCAAAAAAAATTCTTTGTTATTTCCAATTCTAATTACATACAACCCTAGTAGCCTTGATTTAAATAATTAATACACCTTTAAGGTAACAATTAATGGTTTAAATAGTTAACCACACCATGATTACACCAACATATAACATTTTTCACCAATTCACACACACCACTATAGCATGGGATAACTACATGGAGTTTGATCCCTCTTCAAATTCTCGATATTTAAGTGATGCATAACACATGGAGTGTTAAGGTAGAACAAAAATTTAGCCACTAACTCCTTTTTAATCCATGATTTCATATTTCCATTTTTTCTATTGAGCTATGGCTTGAAATAGGAAAACTAGTTCCATAGAGGTCATTGAAGTAAATTGGAAGCTTCTAAATAGTCCATAGAAGAAATAAACAAAGGCACACAAAACCTATAAACCTTAGAGCCTTGGGCTATTCTAGACACCAACACACCCTAAGGATAGTAACATTCATATTATTGTCTAGTCACAATGCTCCTATTTATGAACCCTATCAAATCCTATTCCTAGTTTGTACATAGTTAGCTTATCAATCTTAAATCCAGAATCATCCTACATCTAAGTTTTCTAAGTTTATAATTATCTTTTTTACTTTCCATATTTCTTAATTATTTATATTTAATAAGTTTTAAATTATTTTAAATAATTTATCACATATCTATAACATTCTAATTTTGCACACTAATTTGTCATATTAGGTAGTCTAATTCCCTATTTTTCCAAAATTTGATAAGTAGACACACATTCACAATACATGACTTGAGTGCATAAACATGGTCATAATCCTCCATTTTCTTACACCTAAATGATATATTATGAGTTTTATCTTTTTATTTTTCTAATATGCACCTAAAATAACCTTATCATATGTTTCAAATATACTTATTATCCTACATAGACATCTCTAAACCTTGAATTTAGTCTTCTTGTATATAGTTCATTTTTGTCAAGTTAATTCAATCTCACCAACTAATACTAATCTAATTTGTTTTTATACTAGAAATATATAATTTTAAAAATAAAATTTTTATTAGGGTTTGCCCATTTTCATAGTGCGTTGGTAGCATGATAAATTACCCAATGAGACTCATACATAAATAAATAAAAGTATCACTATATAGTATACTAGGCACTTATCTGGTACACATAAATACACTACTACACATTGATAAAATATACCCTATTATTCCAAAACTATGAATCTATCACTAGGATCAATCACTATCCAAGTTTAAAGTATTCAAAATCCAAGTCAAATCAAACATTGTCAAGTATCAAATCCAAATCATTAGCTTTGTACATATAATGAAGGATCATTATTACATAATCACACTAGGTTAGAGAACTACATTTGGATTGATTTTCATTATCAAATTATTATATACATAGGAAATGTTCAATCATCAAATAGGGGTGATGGGGGTCATTTTAGACCTTTATATTTTATTGGTTTTTAATAGGTTTCTATCACTCACAAGCACATCTATGGGTTTAAGGTGAAGGAGACTAATTTGTAGAGTTTTTTATATCATCAAGGTGATTTTATAGAGATTTCAAAGATAATAAATGGTGATCTTGTGATCATAGTCCATAATTTCCACATGGGTCAGTATCAATTGTCGATATTAACCCATATATAATGGAACTAACCCTGAGTAGACAAAAATATAGTTCATGAAATGAAAAAATAAGAGGTATAATTTAGTCTGATTTCCACCCTCAAAATATAGTCATAGACATAAATTCAACTAGAAAATATAATTAATCATCACTTTGTTATATTTACTATATTTATCATATTCCACTTGTCAAATCATTTCAACATTTTTAGTATTTTACATTTATATGTATGCTTGAATGCCATATCTATTAATAGAAATTATTGTATTATTATATATCCTATTAGGGTTTATTAAAACCAAATTAGGGTAAAAAATATACAAATATGCATTCCATGAGGTATATGAATATGACGCAAGACATATAGTTCATACATGGACATGTAGACATTTGACCTTTCTTATACCTAAGGGCCATGCTAATACAAGGGGAATCTACTTCCACAATTTACATAATCATAGGTTATATATTTATATTACATATTTACCATGTTGAGGCTACATAAATTACTTATACACATGCCTTGCTAGCCACTTATTTATTACATAGTGTTACAAGGATATGTTATTTTACTATGGTAAGAATGTGACATATATGGATAGTGTATACTAGTTTTCACTTATTTTATGCTTCATCAATGTTGTTGATTTTGTGTGATAGGATAGTTATTATTGTCTATTATGTTTGGCCCTTTTGGCCTTGCTTGTGACTATTTATCATTATTCATTGTGGCATTTTTCCCCCTTGATTGTGGTTCCTTAGCCTCATTTATTAAGGCATTTATGCCCCTTATTTATGTCTCCTTGGCCTCATTTGTTATGACATTCATGCCCATTACTTTTGTGTCCTTAGCATTAATTGTTAGTAAAAAAAATGTTTCTCTTATTTGTGGTCCCTTGGCCTTATGTATGACAGTTTATGATATTATTTTACATTACATGTTGAGATTGTTGAACTTGTGAAATTACAATGTTTTCAAGTGACATGATACATATCATGCACCTCCCCATTGTGTGTTATGCCATGATTCACATCATGCACTTCCTTACTACATAGTATTATTTATGATAGTTGATAACCATCATTTCATTAAATTTGAACATATTATAATCTAAATTAAAAATTAAACTATCTTTATGAGATTTGATAGTATCAAATATTAGAATTCAATATTACTATTATCATATTCTAGTTTACATTTTTTTGAAATTACATATCATATTTTCAAATTCCAATTTGAATGTTTTTGGAATTCAATGTTAAACTGTAGATTCTCAAATTAATTTTTTATTATAAATCATGGTAGTAATTAATATTATATTTTCATGTAATGTATTCAAACTTTGTATAGGATAAATTTTAACACATTTATCATAAATTTTGTTACAAATAGTGGTATTAATTAATAATATACTTTTATGTAATTGATTCAAATTTGGACATGATAAATTACAACACATTTATCTCAAATTTTGTTGTAAAGCATGAAAATAATTAATATTATATTTTTGTGCAATCAATTCAAAATTGGCCATGATAAAATGAAACATGTTCATCAAGAAAAAAATATTTCTTTAACTATAAGTGAAATTAAAATATCAAAACATATGTATAACATTTATCAAAAGTTTTTTATAATTACATTTACCTATAAGTGTAGGCAAACATCACAAATATCCATGTAATATTAACATGGAAAAAGTATCACAAATATCCATATAATGTTTATTGTAGACATATTACAACAAATATAAGTGGAGGAAAAATATTACAAACATCCATGTAACATTTAGTGTGGTGAAATTATCATACATATCTTTATAACATTTATTGCATAGAATTTATGAAAAATAAATCCATGTAACAATTTAGACATCAAATTTATCATACATATAATTGATGTAACATATAATTGATTGAAAATATTTTACATATGATAGTGGACATTTTTTTTTCATACCATAAATATAAGTATAAACAATAACTCATTTATTGAACACTCAATGCAATCTATTTACAACTCACCTTCCATCTGTGACATCTTTTATGCGTAGCAATACCAACCATAAATCATGTAGAAAGTAATTGTCTTCATAAAAATGATTATTAAAAGTATTTATTATGATATAATTACCATTATCATTATGAAAATTTTTATTTTAAGATTCTTCAAGTAGCATTATATTGATTTGATTGTGTAGACCCTTATTACATTTCCATAATAAATCTAGTGGTTTGTAGACTATTACATGATTTCAAAAGCGTTTATAATCATCTCATTAAATTGATTCACATTGCCTGGGATATATATAAAATTATAAGTTTTTTAAATTCAAATTTTTTTATTGAATAAATGAATCCATTAAGTTATTTGAATTTTTTGAATGAAATTATGCCTATATACCAATTTTGAAGATACCCAAACACTTATGTAATAAATACCCTAAGTTTGGTTAAAGGAAGTAGTATTTAGTTTTTTATCTCAATATCCCTTACTATGTCTAACTTATTTGAAGTGATTTACTTTTTATGAATTATATGAGTTAAAATAACATTGAAGCTGAACATGATCAATTTTGATCGATGTACTTTAGATTATGCATAAAATAAATTGTTTTAAATTCAAAACCATTGAGATCAACTCCATATAAATATGCAATAAAAATCTCATTAAATTAATCATTTAAATATCTAATATTAGTTTTATTTAAATATATTTATACCTAAATTCACTTGTTTATATAGGTTATTGTAACAAATTAAAAATTATAGGTTGTAATAAATTTTATATAAAGGTTTTGTTAAAAAAAATAAAGTGATAATTTATTTTTTAGATATTAATAAAACTGAATGTTTATAAGATATAATAACCTTAAAATAAAGACAAATAAAAAATTAAATCATAAAAAAAAACTAGAGACTAACTTTTCAACAAAAATTAACCAAAGTTCAATAAAACATCAACAACAAATTCAAAAAAATCAATAAAAAATACCTAAAAACACTAAGTAAAGGCTAATAAAAAGAGTCCTATAGGTCTTCATGAGTTTATAGAACCACCTTCTGAGTATGATTCTTAGACTTGGTGTTATCAACTTTCATCATACTCTTCTTATCTTTAGTTTTCTTCAAGTTGCCTCTTGTCCTTTTGCACTGACCCTCACTACTATAATCCTTTTTTCATGGGTGTTTTTTCCTTCTTATTTTTAGGAGCCAAAATCGTCATACCCTTATGTTTTGTCTCTCTAAGTTACTTTTGTTCCTTCTCCATATTTTTTTAACTATCATGAACCTTCCCAAGGATCTCCTCAAGAGCTGAGTTCAACATTTTTTTTTGGGTTCTTTCAAACTCCTCCCCATATTTTACCAACTCCAATAGGGCAAGGATAATGCTAAGATCTTTCAACACTTTAATTTTATAACTAATATTTTCATTAAAACTCATTAGTATATAATTTAGGATATCCTTCTTGATGTTTAGTTTATTCAGTGGTGTTTCCTTATCTTTATTCCTTAAAACCTCCTTTACCTTATCCATTTGATTCTTATAAAAAAGGGAAACTTATTTGAACTTCAAAAAAATTAAATTGTCTTTTCCATCCCCAATGTAATTTTTGTTAGAAATAAGGGTATCCTTCTTAAGTTTCAAGGAGGTTTCCACCTCTAACTTATTAAACATGGGATACCCACTTCTTATTTCATGTAGTGGCTTCACCTTTCCTCTACTAGAGTTAAACTTCCCCTTGATTTTGTTTAGATTTTTAGATGTTTGGGATATAGTCTTTTCCATCCCTCCCAAAACATCCACATAGGTTTCCTTAATATCCTTAGAAGGGTTTTAGTTCATTCCCATCTACTTCTCATTTCTAGTCCCTAAAATCCATTTCCCCTTAGTGGGTTGGTTGAATTTAATGATAAATAAATTAAGGCTTGATGTATGGATCATCAAAATAATTTGATTAAAAGGCCAAAATATAACTTTCTAAATAATAAGAAAACAATACAAGAGGATAACCATTTTTTGGTTCTTAAATGATTGAGAAGATTAAAATGTTGAAATCACAATCATTGATAAGGGGGGTGAATCAGTGATACAAGATATTTCAAACTTCAATCAAAATCCTTTCAAACTCTTAATAAATGATCACAAGCATTCATACAACATACAAGATATTCATAACAATTAATAATAAATATGATGAAATATCACACACATAACATCATATCTACGTGGAAAACCCTCTTGGGTAATAAAACCCACTCTCAATCCTAAAAGCACATGGACTACTTTTCCTATAAGATGATCACAAACATGAGACCTTTTAGTGAAGCACCCATTTCATAAGGATCACCCACCCCTAAGTATTAACAAACACCCACTTGTTATAAATGTTGAGAATCCACACAATACCTATGAAATCAATAGCTCCAAAATGTTTATTGCATTCCAATCTAATTGGATAAACAATGCATAAGATCTCTCTTTCAAACTCTTCATGCACACTCAGACTTGCTTATACAATCAATGCATCTAAAACACCTCTTTTGGATCTCTCTAATATTATTAGCTCATATTCAATATGTCATATACTCTATTCCATCCAGTGATCACACTCTCTTTGATCTCTTTACTTTGTCTCAATTTTTTGTTCTCTTAACACATGCACAAGAAATTATATAAACCATTGCCTTGGTCTCCACTATTTATAGAGTATTCATGAATATTAACTTCTTGGTTGGCCATAAGACATACCTTAACCCTTAAGATAACTAACATGTTAACACATAGCTCAAATTCATTCTCATAGATTGTCCATAGCATATATGGGTCACACTTAAGCAACTACACCTTTCAATTAGGCCTTAATATCCCTTATAAGTCTCATAGAGACCTATTCACCCATTTAGCACTCCATCAAGAAAATTAAGAACATCTAATCAATTTCAACTATATGGGTCCACTCCAATAACCCTAATGACATCTTCAAGTGATTTCTCCCACCAAAACATTCTTTTCCTAAATCACAAATTTCTCAAACATTATTTTGTATATGAGAACACCATGAATGAATAAATAGTAAACTTTCAAGATCCATAACTTTGACTATATAAAAATTTAGACATTTTAACTAGGTTTTCTAGATGTGCCTTAAAGTCCTCTACAACTTTTATTTTTACTACATCAAGAAATTCATCATAGATCAAAAGTTATAGCTCAAAAACTAAGCAAAAGTTTTCCCTCATTAATTTGAATATTTGAATTCCAACTTCCACTATACAGACACTAAACATTGAGCACCTTAACCTCATCTCATGATTCTTTGAAACTATGGACAAATACAAGCCATCAATCTCCTCTAAGTAGCTAGATCTTTATCAGGAAATGCTCACTATTGATTTTAGATCAAAGCCCACATGATTATGCCACTTGGTAGCTCTGTATGCCTTATGCACATTTGAATTTTGACTCAACCCACACCATTGATCTCTATTAGTATAAATGCCTATGAACTGTTGATCTTATATCAGCTCAACAAGGTAGTGACACTTGTAACCAATGCATGAAATCTTAGATTATTTGACATTTTGACTAAATATGCACCATTGGATCAAGATGTGGATTGATAAATGCTTATTGTTAGATCAACTGACTAGTGACCTCAAACTTCAACATAGTTAAACTTGACGATCTTTGTCCCATCATAGTCTACAAGAGAAAATTTAAAGGTTTATAACTTGAGATAGAAAACACTTCAAGAGTCCAAATTTTTAGGGGACCTTCTTGGCATTATAGAAAACATCTTCATGAAATCCTTTGACCTTAGTTGACTTTTTTAGTACTAGAAATTAATTCATAAACTTTCTAGTTCATTCATATCTACATGATGTGTAGAGATGGTTTGGCTTATCTTAAGTTAGAATATGCATATTTCTCATTTAAAATGATCAAATGATAGACCAAAGATTCACCAAGACATCTATGGATGCCTCATAACTTCTTTGTCCTTATAGACCTACAAATGTACCATATCTCTCTAAATCATCAAATTGATAACTTTGTCATTAATGCATTAGTATCTTATGTTATCTTTGTCATAAATGATAACATAACATCATTGACCATGGTCAAAAAACTCCCCCTTTGTCATTGGTGGAAAAACACCCTCAAAATGAATTCTTACTTATTTGAAATGAACACCTTCATTCTGATATTCTCCCCCTTTGGCATTAATGACAAAGGGTCTCTTCCTCAACATTCCAACAAAAATTCCTCAAAATTATATATACATTAAAATAATATTAAGATGCTTAGGATAATTACATATTTTCAAGCATATGAATCAATTACTTCCCATTTGACATGCACCAATCTAAACTTGGACTTCTTTGATCTTTGGACCTGATAAACTACTCACAGCGCTTAGAAATCTCCCCCTAATACCAAGATCCATCTCATGTCATATGTTATTTGATAAACACCTATTTTAACTTGATATTTTATAATCCTTGGACCTATCTTCCTATATAATTCATAATCTCTCTTTTCTTATGCATGAAGATTCAATACCTTATCAAAATACATGACTTGGTTTGATCAAGTCATCATGTCAATATTATTGAAATCATAGCTATAGAAAACATATTCAAACTTATATCAATATTGAAGCATCTTCATATATGCTCCCCTTACATCATGCACATATTCTTCAAGATAATTGAGCTATCTCCCCTTAACCAAACACATCTTGCATATTATCAAATTGAAAATAACATACCTTTGAAATGATTAGTATTTTGATCATTACCTAGAGCACACACACTTGCTTTCAAACATGAAATATGTCTCCTATGAGGCATCGGTAGAGACACCCACCTATCATAGAGGGACTAAATATCTCAAAACTCAAGATATTCCCATATCTCCATTTAGATTGTCTTTGAATGAGTTCTCAACCTTAGTTTTTTAATTTTATCTTAGGATCCTACTTGATTTCCTTATCCATTTAGGTAGATAAGTCTTTGTCCTTGATACTTAAACTTGGTCCCTATTTTTTCATGACAAATAATAAATTTTGAACCTATTTTTCATTTACATGCTTAGGCCTCCATTCACTATGACTCATTCTCTTCATGTTAGGATTAATATTTGAAGTAGAATACTGATCATTCTTGTAAAACCTTGCTATGTGACCTCTCTCATGACATTTGAAACAAATGAGATTTATCAGATTGTATATACCTTTGATTGATACATATGATGATTCCTTGAATTTTCATGAATTAATTTATGTACCTGATCATTTGGTCTCTTGATGAAGATATTACAAAAATTTACAATATGATCAATTCCTTGACACTTGTAGCAAAAGATGTCATTCTTTCCTTGTGAACCTATTGACTGTCTTGAGTGATGATGTTCTTCATGCTTCAAGGATCTTTTATAATATTTTGACCTATGACCAAATTGATTTCAAGAATAACAATGACCATTGAAATTTGCATACCTCATGACATTTGGTTGTCTGATCTGATTTATCTTCATTCTCCCAACACCTTCATTCTTTGATTGATGATTGATATTCAAATTTTGATTGTCATTGTTCACATTAGACTTTATATAGTCTTGATTTACATGCTTTTGTTGATTTTTGTATCCAAGACTAATTCTATCAATTGCATGATTTTGACTACTTAGAATATTGTCAAGATCATTTGAGCTCTTTTCAAACTTCATAAATGACTTCACCTTATAATGTATTATATAAATTAGCTTTTAATGAGTCAATTTCAATCACATATGTTAAGCTCTCATCTTCTTTGGTTTTTTGGATTGTGTACATAGTTTCTAATTGACTGTTGAGATGCTTGATAGTATCTTCATGTTCCCTGGTGTCATCATTCAATCTTACTTCAAACACGCTAAATTATTATTCATAGTCCTTGATTTGTGACATCATCTCTTTTTTCATTTTCTTCTCAATATTCAGATCTTCAAGATCATTCATCAATTCATCCTTATTATCTAAATCATCAGTTGTATCTTTGTTCATACCTTGATATAGTTTCATTTGCAAAGACTCTATCTCTGATTGATACCTGATACACTCTTCATCCTTACTCTTTATTTATTCATTAAGAGTAAAAACTTGAGTTTCAAGATTTTGTGTGATCTCATCATGCTCCTTGACTTCATTACTTAGCCTACATTCAAAAATTCTAATTTTCTCATCATAAAACTCTATCAAGGATTCTTTTTTCTATTCTTTCTTTATAGTAACTTCATTTCTTAAATAGTATATAAATATTTATCTTTAAGAGTGACTTTTTCATCTTATTTTTTAAAGCTATCTCCACCAAATAAATCTCTACTTAAATAAAATTCACCTTCATAATCATTAAGATCCATGAATAATGTATCCATGTCCTCATTACAAAAAAATATCATCAATACCAGATGTGTTTACTTCTTATTTTAAAGATGAGTTACTGTCTTCTTCATGGTAAAGGATCTTATTGCCTTTGTATGATTCCTTCTTTCCATTTTTCTTACTAAATAAATTTTGGTACTTGCTAGGACCCTCAAATTTCTTGTGTTCATCCACATGAGATTCCTTATGAGCTTCTTTATGTTCAACCTTGTCTCCATTTGGACATCTAGCTATAAAATGACCAACTTTACCACATGTAAAACATTTGAAAGGAAGTTTTACTTCATACTTACCTGATCTTACATTCAATTTTATTAAAATAATGGCTTCAAGTTAATCTTCATTAAGATCAAAATATTCAAGACTTAACTTATTCTTCTTAGCTTTTATCTCCTTGATCACCTTGAAGGTTACTTCCTTCTTAGGAAGTCTACCCTCATCAAATATCATCTCATAGGTAGTAAGAATTCCATGCAGTTCATCCATCTTCATTTGAGTGAGATCATGACTTTATTCTATAGTAGAAACCTTTAAATCAAACTTGAGTGTAAGAGTCCTCAATACCTTCTAAACTATAGTATCTTCATTAATCACCTCTACAAAACCTCTGATCATGTTTACTACCTCATCAACCCTTAGAAGATAGGATGACACAATATCTTCTTTCTTCATTTTGAGACCTTTAAATTGCCTTTGGTTGGTTTTCAACTTATCTAGTTTTACCTTAGAGTTTCCTTCATAAATAATCTATAATTTGACCGAAATTTCTTTGGCAGACTTATAATAGATCAATTTGGTGAACTTAGCCTTGGATATATAACAAATGATAGCATTCATAGCTTTTGAATTATTCTCACTCAACTTATTTTCAATAACACTAGTTAGAGGAGTAGTTAGTGTAGTATAACCATCCATGATATATTTCCAAATATCAAACTAAAAAGACATGATGTATGTCCTCATCCTTGTACTCCAAAAATAATAATATGAACCATTGAAAAATGGTGCTTGATTATTAGATAAACCATGCATCTATTGACTTGCCATAATGTACCTTGGATCACCTCCAAATGGTTAAACTTGAAAAGAAAGTCTTGCTCTGATACCAATTATTGAAGTTACAATCACTGAGAAGGAGGTGAATTAGTGATGTAAGATATTTCAAATTTCATTTACAATCCTTTCAAACTCTTAATCAATGATCACAAGCATTCATACAACATATAATATGTTCATAACAATGAATAAGAAAGATGGTACAAGATCATACACATAACATCAGATCTACATGGGAACCCCTCTTAGGGAGTAAAACCCACTCTCAACTTAAAAACACATGGACTACTTGTCCTATAAGATTATCACAAACATGGTAAATTTTAGTGAAGCACCCACTTTACAAGGAACACCTACCCCTAAGTAAGAACAAACACCCACTTGTTCTAGATTTTGAGCACCCACACAACACCTATGAAATCAAAATCTCTAAAATTTTGATTGCATTCCAATCTAATAAGAGAAATAATGTATAATATATCTCTTTCAAACTCTTCACACACACTCAAACTTTTTTATACAAGTAATGTATCCAAAACACATCTTTTGGATCTCTCTAGTCTTCTTCACTCATCTTCAATCTATTATTTACTTTATTACATCCACTAAGCACACTCTCTCTAATATCTTTCATTCGTCTCTATCTTATTCTCTCTTAAAACATGCACATGTAAGTCTAGAAACCATTGCCTTGGTCTCCACTATTTATAGAGTCTTCATGAATATCAACTTTTAGGTTAACTATAAGACATGCCTTAACCCTTAAGACATCTAACATGCTAACACATAGCTCAAATTCATTCTCATAAGTTGGCCATAGAATCTACAGCTCACACTTAATCATATACACCTTTTAATTAGGCCTTAGTAGTCCTTATAGGTCTCATGGAGACCTATTCACTCATTTATCACTCCATCAAGCAAATTAAGAGCATACAATCAATTTCAACTATATGGGTCCACTCCATATAACCCTCATGACATTTTCACATGATTGATTCTACCAAAACACTCTTCTACTAAAGCATAAATTTCTCAAATATTATTTTGTACATAGGAACATCATTAATGAATAAATATTCAACTTTGAAGATCCATAACTTTGAATTTATAAACATTCATACCTTTTAACTAAGTTCTCTAGATGTGCCTTGAAGTCTTATACAACTTTTATTTTTACTACAACAAGAAATTCATCCTAGATCAAAAATTATAGCTCAAAAACAAATAATATGTTTTTCCTCATTAATTTAAATATTTGAATTCCAACGGTCACTATAGAGACACTAAACATCAAGCACCTTAACCTCATCTCATACTTCTTGGAAACTATGGACAAATATACACCATAAATATCATTTGAGTAGCTTTATCTTTATCATGCAATGATCACCATTTATATTATATTAGAGCTCATATGATTATGACAATTGGTAGCTCTACATGCCTTCTACACATTTGACTTTTGACTCAACCCACACTATTGATCTCTATTAGTATAAATTCCCAAAAACCATTGATCTTATATCAACTCAATGAGATAGTGACACTTGTCACCAACATGTACAATCTTATATTCTTTGAAATTTTGATTAAATGTGTACCATTTGATCAAGATTTGGATGATGAATTCTCATTGTTAGATCAACTGACTAGTGACCTCAAACTTCAACGTAGTTAAACTTGATGGTCTCTGGCCCATCATAGTCTCTAAGAGCAACTTTGAAGGTTTATAACTCAAGATAGAAACACTTCAAGAGTCCAAATTTTTAGGGTACCTTATTGGCACTATAGAAAACATCTCCATGAAATAATTTGACCTCAATTGACTTTCCAAGTACTAGAAATAAATGCACAAAATTTTTGGTTCATTCATATTTGCATGATTTGCAATGATGGCCTGGCCTCTCTTAAGCTAGAAGATGCATGTTTCTCATTCCAAATGATCAAATTATATACCAAATATTCACCCATACATCTATGGATACTTCATAACTTCTTTTTTATCCTTATAGACCTACAAATATGCCATATCTCTCCAAATCATCAATCTAATCACTTTGTCATTAATGCATTATTATCTCATTCTATCTTTGTCATCAATGACAACCTAATATCAAAGACCATGCTCAATATAAAATGGTGTGAATACATTAACATATGTTTATATTTAATATGGGGTATTTCATGACTTAGAGGCAAACATTTGGCTATGGGTATAGTAAGTCATTTATAAGGAAACATTTTTGAGTATTTTGAATTTTATTACCATAATTGAAGATTTTTATGAGTTCATTATGTCTATGTTTATATTTAAAGGCTATGAGTCCCTCACAAGACATCCTCATTAACTTATTAATACCTTACGAAGTTATAGTCATGGTAATGCCTCTCATTTTCACAACCCATGCATCCCATGATATAAAAAAATTCTTTTGATAGTCTAGGATCATATCCCACAATTCTCTCCATGTATGGTGTCAATCCACCTCTTTGAATAATTCTCCAAATTGAGGCATTTTCCTTTATCTTTGTGCATGAAATCTGATTATTTTGAAATTTTTATCCACCCATAGTTCCTATAGAGAGTTTATTAACATTTTTGGACTTCACCCCTATGAAAATTTGATAAACTCTCAACTTAGGATCACCATAAGGTATATTGCAAACACATTTTAGGAGATTATGAGTCTGATATTCAAATTAAGGATTTCAACCTTCTCTATCTTCAAATTGAAATCCCACTTTATATTATGATTAAATTTGAAATCATTACCAAATCTAAAAA
>JARHVA010001089.1:1187500-1240000 GCA_037957365.1 Torreya grandis | reverse complement strand
CACAAAATATTTCACCCTAGAGGAGGGTGTTAAATCCTCCATATTTTGGCATCATGTGAATAATTATAGGTATGTGGGTTTACCTATAGCAAAAGTAGAACTCTAGGTTCAAGGGCTAGCTCCTTGAATATACCTTGAAATGATTATCACCTACTTAAATAGTTAATTATGGGAAAAGAGATATAATTTTACATGAAATGAAACTAATCCAAGGGGTTGATAAAATACAATTATTTCCATAAGATCATCATACTTCTTTCACTTAGAAACAAGGCAAGCAAACTAGCTTCTAAGTCTTAGAAGGTTCTAACATAAGTGTTTTAACATAGAGGTGATATGCATGAGGAAACATAAGGTAAGTAAAATAGAGGGAATATTTTACAATTTAAGAACAATTTTACACTTTAAAGGATCCTAACACACTAGCTACACTCTATATGACCTATTAGAATAGGAACTCTTGCATAAACATGAGAGAATAAGGAGAAGCAAGGATAAGAGATTATCACTTAGCATCACCATACATCACTTTACACACTTATAAAAATGTTAATGAACTAAAAAAAAAGCTTCCATTAATTTTTAAAAGGAATAATAAAATTTCAATCTAGCAAGACTTCACCATACATGGTGTGGTATTAGTCTACAAGAGCCAAAATGGTTACTACTTATATAATTAGAGAAAGACAAGAAGAAAATGACATCCAAGAGTCACTAGGACATGTGTCATGCTGATAAAATTATTTACACATATAGGAGAGAGTAATATGAAATAGGCCATGTAAGGTCTACTTGGACAAATGTCCCTCAAAACTTGAAACTCTTGAAATGTGGCATACAACTCCTCAATTACTTTCTCAAAAAATTACCTTCATCATTTGGCCTCTTTGGAGCATCCCATAATATACTAGGGAAATATGTGATGATTTAACTAAAATGGATTGGTTTTATACATTATCCACCATATATTTATTACATCCCTAATCATCAGTATTCTTCATGACATGAGTTATCACTATCTACAGTATAAATAACTCCTTTTTCATTCACCTTGCACATTTGACACCAAAGTTGCATTTAGTTTTCTAATTTTATCCATAAAAAGGAGTGAATGACACCTTTTATGACATATCATGGCCTTATATTCCTTAGGTATACCTTAAAAATCCTCTCACTTGAATTTTTCACTCTCTCACTAGCTTGTTCACTATGATAACTTTAATTAGCTGAGATGAAGGCATTTGCAGAGGAACTTAGGAACTTAAATGAGGAAATAAATGAATATGGTGAGTTATTTTGAGTCCCAATATCTCTCCTAAATTTGATTTCATATCTTGAAATCCTTCCATACCTACACAACACTAAAAATAGTAAAGAGAATCTAATTTCCACCCTACGCATTCAAGTAGGGTGAGACTCAAGTTAATGGGAAGGATCCCTGAAGAGTCCTCTACAACTTAAAATAATTTCCCAATCCATTCCATGCCATAGTTATGTCTCTATTACTTCATTTTCCCAATAAGGTCCTTAGCAAGGGTGTTTAGAGTGTTTAAAGTCATTTTTCCCTATAAGGATTATGCATATAGGTCTAACATCCAATTTTTTGAAAAAATTCACAAAGTAATTATTAAATACCTCTTTCATCATCCAAAAAATCCTTAGAATCTCATGAAAATCCTCCATGTAGGTGTGAACATCTCGAGTTAGCCTCTCAAGCTTTGTTCTCTATTATGTATAGGTTTGAGTTGGTATGAGCCAATAAATGGCTTACCTATGGTTTTATCTACATGATAAAATCTTTAACACACATTATGACTCCCAATAAAAATTTTCCAAGGATTTTTAATGTTCTTTTATCCCTATGAATGAATTTTGGACCCTATTAGGCACTAGGCCTAGTCAAGACCTAATAGGTATTTCTACATACTGGTGGGTTTAAGACACCCTGACATGTTTCTCACATTTTTGAACTACTTTAAATGTTTTCATAGGTGTAATACAACTCTTCACATCCTCCTATAAAGTCTTATGAACCATCAACCCACCTTGTCATCTCTTTTATGTTGAACTTATAAGGTTTCATATTCTAGGAGTACCCTCCATTTGAGATAGAACAGAGGGTATCTCCATTATTTTCCTATGAAAAATGAGGATATGAAGGGATTTAAAAAGTTATTGGAACCCTCTACATAAATTTTTAAGGTTACTTGATACCCCTAAGTACTTCAAATACTCCAATACCCAAGATAAACTTTTGAGAAGGTTAACTGTGTGTAGGCCTTATATGTTGACTGTATGTTGATTGTATGATAACTCTTCCTCCCATATTTATATGTGGTAAGAGTCTCTTGACACTATTAAAATTATTATTAAGGTGTTTCCATACTTACTTACCACCCAAAATTTTATAAACACTTCATAAATACCTTGCTCTTGACTTTGACTGGATTGTTGACTGTGTTTTCTTATTTGAGAGAGAAACATGTAGGTGGTAGTACATATTTGAACCTTGGAAACAATTCCTAGATTCCTTATTGGAATACTTATGGTCATTTAATATTTTTTTGGATTAATTCACATCATGTACACACCCTACCAATATCAAAAAAACCATTCTCTAACTAACTATCCACTACAGTTGACTATAACTACCCATTGATGGAAAAATATGGGTCATGTAGGTGAGTATCCACCTTGAAATATGTGTTACATTTTATATTATCCCATTAGAGGTATTTGGAGGCATATCCCACTCTTAGGTGTTTTTTTATGTCCAAACTCACCTCATTGACCTATGAGATTTTACAATCAACTATAGTTGAGTTGTCTCAAGGCAAAGGACATGTGTAGGTGTTAATGGAGGATAAAACCTTGAAATTCAACCCTTGTTGATGCATATTTGAGACAAAAATGTCCTAATTACCTTAATATTATCACCCATCATGTATATATGTTCTCACCTTACCATATTTTGGTGTATATGTCACTTGAAGTTCAAATCTTGTAGACATCATTGAGAAACTATAGAGAACAAATGTGTTACTTTAAAGCCTCCAAAAACCACTTTCCTTTAGTCAAACACCCACTTTGTTTTTAAATTGTATACCCCTATGTGGAGGATAAAACATGTGTTCATCTAAAATAATTTAGGCATCATGAAACATTATTATATGGCATCTCCAAAAGTGATTAGACCTCCATTTTAGTGTTTTAGGGAAACATGTCCTTGAATTCAAATTCTTTCACTTAGAGAGACCTCTCAAGTATACCTGGTATTCTAATGTCTCAAAAATGGTTTCCAAAATATATTAAACATCCAAAAACTTCATGATGGTTCTCTAAACATAACCACACACCTTTGAACAACACTTTCAAATCTATATGGGATTACCTATAGGTGTGCATTTTTGTATATAGGTAGTGAGGTTAAGATAAAAAAATTGTATGGTGTATGGGATTTAAACTAGTTTATAAAATTATTAAAGGTGTTATAATGAATTAATATAACCTTTATACTCCTCAAACAAGCTTCCACACCCCATTTCAATGTGACATCTCCTAAGAGTGTTGATACAATTGTAGGCAAGGTAGTGAGTGTGGACATAATCAATGTGCATGGAATGTGCCCTTATAATTTATATTAAAACTTATAATATTATTAAAACATTTCATTTCAACCATGAAGTGCTTGGAACTAGATAATTTCTCTTTTGTAACATTATGATATTCTCTATAGCACTTATATGTGCTCATTTATGGTGGATGACTGTGTATACAAGAAAGTTGACTATCATAATATATTATATGTGTCATTTAAGATGTTTGGATAACTTATCATGTAAAAATAATGTTTCATATGATTTTAAACACTTAAGCATATCTTTATAGCCATGTTCAGAGCTTAAAACACCATGATTGTAGATGAAAGCTTACTAGGATTTGATTATGTGCTACATATGATTGTGTCCTTGATCAATAAATGATATTTAGAGACCTATATTTTAAATAATTTGATTAATATTACATGAAAAACATGAATAATATTTTATCACATTCACATGAAGCCATTTAATAGAAAGAAACCTTATGTAAGTGGTGAAATCTAACTGCTAGTCTACTAGTGACATCTTCCTACAATTTAAACTATTTGACCCATAAAATCACTTAAAAACATGAAAATAAACATGGAAAACATTATAAAATTAATTCAAAATCCTTTTTAATTAAATTTATTAGCTAAATTATATGGACTAGCTCAAATAAGAGCAAAACTTGTAGGGTGTGGGAAATAATAAGCAAAAATGAATAGTCAAATTGTTAAGGATGGTTCATAAAGTATAGGATTAAAATACATGAAATCCAAGCATGAATATTAATCTAACCAAGTTTACTATCCATCACCAAGATAATTTGACCTATAAGTCTTCTTACTAGCTGCACTATCCAAAGACTTGTTAACTAGTTTCTTGTGCATAGTGGAGTGATGGAGAAAAAGAATGGATTTGGACTATTTTAGGCAATTAAAAAGCATATTAAGTTTTTAAATGGAGTAATAAAATCTTAATATTAACTACACAATCTTTTACCATATGCCACTCTCTCCCATAGGTCGTACAACCTTTGAAACTCCCTCTTTCTCACTTGTTTTCTTGATTTTTAGTTAACACCTACAAGTTTATATTAGTAATAACATAAATTAAAATTAAAATGATAGGGATTTACATGAGGTACATTTATAATTATTTTATAACACTTTTACACCTAATAAAATTGTACCACCTTCATTAATGGCCCATTTATGACCCCTAAGTGACTCAAAATGACATAAGGACTAAATTAGACTATGACCAAGGCTAATAAGACATTACATTACATTAAATGATCTATTAAACACCCTATTACATTATACTAGACCCATATATCAATTTTTGGAATATATGGGGTTCACTTATTTTGACTTGTGGTCAAAATGGTCAACATTCTTAGTGATTTCCCAAGGGTGGTATGCTTGTTATACCAAGGCCAATAGCCTAATCTTGTCCCTTGGGCCATGGAGTCATAGGTACACTATTTTTACACAATTTTACTTTAACACCACACTAAACACAAAGGAAAGACACACAAAATAAGACACACCCAAAAGAAACACACATGTGCTCAACTAGAATGTTTATGGAACACAACACAACTTAAAGAAAGGCATAATTCAAGGAATGGTTCTTCATGCATGATATAAGTATGCATAAGGATCATGATCATAAGTGTTAGTACCATATTCATCTATGAAAAATTCATATATTCCTTCAAGTTTAGAATTTCCATCATCCACATTAAGCTTCTCCTTCTCATTGATCACACAATTCAAGTTAGAGCTTGTTGCAATGTAGGGATCGATGTGAAACCTTGCAAGAGGCTAAATTATTATGGTCACCTTGGTTCCATACATCATCATAAAGATAAATAAGGACCAATTTTTTTATATTTATCCACCTATCTTGGCTATAAAGTCCCTTAAAAGATATATTTCATATCTGGTAAGAAAGTCTACCACAATAATATCTTGGAGGATAGGAAATCTAGGACAATCATGTAAGAATAACTTCAAATTTTTTATCAACCCTATTATATTATAAATTATACCATATATATAAATCACTCTTTTTCTATGAGGTTCATATTTTATGCCGAACTTATCATCTACAACCTTGGACACGATTGATGTAAAAGCACCACTATCAACTATGCAATTATGGACTAGTTTGTCACCCACTATGAGAGTGAGGTAGAATGGTGGAGGTTTCTCAACTCTATTGGATTGTTAAAAAATGGTGTTAGGGGAATTTTTAATATCAACATGACCATGACTTTAACTTAATGGTGAAGGACTAGTGGGGATAGTGGACAACTATTTTTCCAAAAGTTCTTGTTGGCCAGGCATGTCAAGGACATCCCACAAAGAGATAAATGATTTGGCACTTTTCAATAAATCCACTATAGTTAGGAAAAAATTAATCACCTTCTCTTGAGTATTTGGAGGCAATTTTTTTTTTGAAACTTGAGTATTTTAAGCACCTTGAGTAGACCTTCAATGTTTTTATTTGAAGGAGGTGTAGGAGAATTAGGAGCTATCATGCTTTGTTGCCTTGAAGGAAGATTAGATAAACTTATAAGCATGATATTACCATATTTTATATCCTTCCTTTTGGACCTTTTATTTTCTTTAATAGAGGTTCTTTGATTGAGCACAAAATTATCTTCTACCAAGAAGTTGGTGAAACTTTCTCCATGAGGCTACTAATCTTCATTTGTTTACATCATGACTTCATCTTCAAATTATAGGAGGAGAGTGACTCCTCTTTGAGTAACTATATATTTTTCTTCCCCTTAATTTTAATCCATGAATTATCCTTGCTTCCAATATTCCCCTCAAACCAATTTACTATGCACCATTACCTTCTCTCTTGTATTGGTAGTGGAATTGAGGTTGTATACATTGGTAGGCCTATAGAAGTTAGGTTGTCTTTAACCTCTTCCTCTCCCATATTATTGGACATATTTTTAATAATAATTATATGTATTTTTATAGGCACCTTGTTGCATGTTATCTTGCCTATTTTTAGCTTCTAAGGCTTGACATATCATCTCATATAAATTAGACCTTGATTTTGAATCAATATCATCTTCTGCCTTCTTAGGAGTAGTCTTAGGTTTAGAATTTTTATTAGTAACTTGAGTCACACTTGGAGTATTAAGAAACATAGGCATAGACACCTTAGGAGGAAACCTTCTAGCTTGAATGATTCCATTCTCATCTCTAATGGTAATTTCATTTGCTTTAGGAAGAGTGAAACCACCCATGGCTTGAAGCATGATAGCAATATTAGTACTAATGGCTCTGAAGTATGTGGGGAACACAAAGCTAGTAGGTGGTCTTGTGGGAGGAGGCAATCTAGACCAAGTATTTTGTAACCTCTCTTTTAAGTCATGCAATTTTTATTCAAGCCTATTTTAATCAAATTGATTTGATGTACGAGAGAGGTACGGTTACTTTCATCTTCAAATCTTGAATTCATTAACACTTCAATGTCATCCCATAATGTGATACATCCACCAAGAAAAGTCCTATACCAATCAATATATATCCCTCTAAGGGAAATGGCATGGAAAGGATTTTAATGGAAATATTATCCTCAGTGACATTATGGAAACTAAAAAAATTATAGATATCCCTGATGTGGTCACTAGGTGCAATATGACTCTCACCATTTATGTGGGCAAACTATTCATGGAATTAAGGGGAATGGCGTAATATGCTTAAAGATTAACTAGATTTTAAGTATTAAAGGTAGGGAAGGCATGATGCCTATCCATTTTTTCCTAAATATATTTAATTTTTCAATATCTTCACTTTCTTGGCTAGTAAAATCTTTTTGTTGCTCAAAAGGTAGATTAGGATGAGGGTATTGAACTTCAAGAGGAAGTTTAGGTCGAATAGGTGGATTGATAGGATTTATCAATCTAATATATGATGACTTAGTAAGGACCATGAATTATGAGAGAAAATTTATGACAAACCAATGGCCTTGAACTATATTTTACCTTTAATGGAGTTGTCAAATGTTGAGTAGCACACTAATTTAAAGCTAATGTTGCCAAGACCAACATTCACCTTGACAAGTTATCTTCAAGATAATGAGTCCCACTGGGCATGCAATAACTATTTTCACCAAATTTTTCACCCTATAAGAGGGTGTTCAAGCCTCCTCTATATTTGGACAACATGAGGATGATTATAAGTATGTGGGTTTACCTATAATACAAGTAGACCTCTAGGTTTAAGGGCTAGCTCCCTGAATATACCTTGAAATGCTTATCACCTACTTAACTATTTGTTTGTGGGAAAAGAGAGAATTTTGAATGAAGTAAAACTAATCTAAGGGGTTGATAAAATATAATTATTTCTAAAATATCATCATACTTCTTTCACTAAGAAATAAGGCATACAAACTAGCTTCTAAGTCTTAGAAGGTTCTAACATAAGTGTTTCAACATAGAGGTTATATGCATTAGGAAAAACAATGTAAGTAAAAAAAATGGAATATTGAAAACTCTACGAATAATTTTACACTTTAAAATATTCTAACATGCTATTTACACTCTATATGACCTATTAGAATAGGAACTCTTACATAAACAATGGATGATAAGGAGAAGCAAGGATAGGAAATTATTGATTATCATCACCATACATCACTTTGCATACTTAGACAAATGTTCATGAACTCAAAACTAGACTTTAATTAATTTTTAAAATAAAAAATACAATGTCAATCTAGATGGCTTCACCATACATGGTGTGGTATTAGTCTACAAGAACCAAAATGGCTACTACTTATAAAATTAGAGAGAGAGAAGAAGAGAATGAAGTCTAAGAGTCACTAGGACATGTGTCATGCTGATAAAATGAGTTACAAATGTAGGAGAGAGGAATATTAAATAAACCATGCAAGTTATACTTGGACAAATGTACCTAAAAACATGAAACTCTTGAAATGTGGTGTAGAAGTCCTTAATTGCTTACTGAAAAAACTACCTTCATCATTTGACCTCCTTGGAACACCACATAATATACTAGGGATGGATTTTATTATTTAAATAATATGGATGAGTTGTAAACATTATCCAACATGAATTTATTTCATCCCTAATCATTAGGATTCTTTTGTACATGAGTTATCACCACCTATAGTCTAAATAACTCCTCTTTCACTCACCTTGTACACTTGGCACCAAATTTGACTTAAATTTTCCAATATGATGCATTAATAGGAGTTAATTAAACCTATTAGGACCTCTTATGGAATTATATTCCTTAGGTGGACCTTTAAAATCCTCTCACTTGAAGTTTTCACTCTCTCACTAACTTGTTCATTATGTTAGCTTTAATTGGTTGAGATGAAGGCACTTGTAGAGTCACTTAGGAGATTAACTAAGTAAATAAATTAATATGGTGAGTTATTATAAGTCCAAATATCTCTCCTAAATTGTATTTAATCCCTCTAAATCCTTCCATACCTACATAACACCAAAAATAGTCAAGAAAAGCTAATTTCCACCATGTTCGTATAAGTAGGGTGAAACTCAAGTTGATAGGGAGGATACCTAGAGAGTCCTATACAAATTAAAATCATATACCAATCCATTAAATTCCATTTTTATTTTTTTATTACTTAATTTTCCTAATTGGGTCCTTAGCAAAGGTTTTAGAGGGTTTAGAGTCATTTTATCCTCTAAGGATTATTCATACAAGTCTAACATCCAATTTTCAAAAAAAATCCACAAAGTGCTTGTTTAATATCTCATTCATCATCAAAAAAATTAGTATACCATCATTTAAATCTTCCAAGTAAGTTTGAGGATCTCAAGTTATCCTCTCAAGCTTTGTTCTCCATTCTACATAGGCTTGAGTTGGTCTGAGCTAATAAATGTCTCACCTATGATTTTATCTACATGATAAAATATTTAACACAAATTATGACTCCCAATAAACATGTTCTTATGATTTTAATTTTATTCTATCCATAGGAATGGAGTTTTAACCCTATTAGGCACTAGGCCTAATCAAGACCTAATAGGTCTATTTACATGCTCATGGTTTTAAGACACCCTAACATGTTTCTCATCTCGGTGAAAGGTTTTACATGTTGGTATAGGTGTAATAAAACTATCCACATCCTCTTATAAGGTCTTATCAACCCTCAAACCACCTTTTCATCTCTTTTATGTTAAACCTATAGGGTTTCATATTTTGGGAGTGCCCTCTATCTAAGATAAAATAGAGGGCATCTCCCTTGTTATCCCAAGAAAAATGAGGATATGAGGGGATTAAATAAGTTATGGGGACACTCTACATAAATTTTAAAGGTTAATTTATACCCCTAACCCCTTCAAACACTCTGATACCCAAGATAGACTTTTGAGAAGGTTGACTATGTGTAGGCTTTATATGCTGACTATATGTTGCTTGTATGAAAACTCTCCTTACCCTATTTCTATGTGGTAAGAGTATTTTGATACTCTTAAAACTATGAATAAGGTATTTCCATACCTAATTACCACCCAAAATTTTCCAAATACTTTACACATACCTTGCTTTTGACTTTGACTGAACTGTAGATTGTGTTTTCTTATTTGAGAGAGACACCTATAGGTGGTAATACATAATTGAACATTGGAAACAATTACTAAAGTAATTATTGGAATCCTTAGGTTAATTTTAAATTTTTTTGGATTTATTCACATCATGTTCATACCCTTCCAACATCATTAACACCATGCTCTAACTGACTATCCACTACAATTGATTTTAGCTACCCACTAATGGAAAAATAGGGGTCTTGTAGGTGAGTATAAACCTTTAAATAATTTTTACATGGTATAATATCCCTTTATATTTATTTTTAGGAATATCCTACTATTATTTGTTTGTGTTTCTATTTCCAAGCTCGCCTCATGGACCGATTAGTGTTTACAGTCAAATGTAGGTGAGTTGTCTTAGGGTAAAGGACACATGTAAGTGTTGGTGGAGGATAATACCTTGAAATTCAACTCTTGTTGATGAATATTTGAAACAAAAATGTCCTAACTACCTTAATAGGATCACCCATAATTTATATGTGTTATCACCTTACCATCTTTGGGTGTAGAGGTCACTTGATGTTTAAATTCTTGTAGACATCATTGAGATATTATAGTGAACAAATATGTAACTTTGAAGCCTCCAAACACCACTTTCCTTTAGTCCCACACCCACTTTATATTTCAAGGTTATACATCTATTTGTAGGATACAACATGGGTGCATATAAAATCATCTATGAATCATGAAACATTGTTATATGTCATCTTCAAAAGTGTTTAGGCCTCTATCTTGGTGTTTTAGGAAAACATGTCCTTGAATTCAAATTGTTTCACTTGGAGAGACCTCTCAAGTCTACCTACTAGTCCAATGTCTCAAAATTGATTTAGAAATTACCTTAAACATCCCCAAACTTCATGAGGTTTCTCAAAAAATATCCACACACCTTTGAACAACACCTTCAAATCTATATGGGGTCACCTATAGGCGTGCATTTATGTATACAAGTAGTGACGTTGAGATAACTAGTTTTTATGGTGTATGGGCTTGAAAATAGTTCCCAACCTAATCAAAGGTGTTCTAATGAATTATTAAAACACTGACATTCCTCAAACAAGCTTCTATACCCCATTTTAATGTGACATCTCCTAAGAGTGTTGATATAGTTGTAGGTAAGGCAGTGAGTGTGGACATAAGTAATGTGCATAGAATATGCCATTATGATTCATCTTGAACCTTCTCATCTTCATAAAATTAATCATTTCAACCATGAATTTCTTGAAACTAGACTATTTCTATATTCTAATGTGATGATCTTCTCTATAGTACCTATAGGTACTCATTTATGGTGGATGACTATGTATACAAGAAGGTTGACTATCACAGTCCATTATATGTGTCATTTAGGAGATTTGGCTTACTGATCATGAAATAATAATGTTTTTCATACTTTTAAACTCTTAAAAACATCTTCATATCCATGCTCAAACCTTAAAACACCATGACTATAGATGGAATCTTGATGGGAGTTGATTGTGTGTTGAATATGAATGTGTCCTTGATTGGTACATGATTTTGAGAGACCTATCTTAGAAATAAGGTAGTTAATATGACATGAAAAAATAATTATAGTGTATCACATTCATATTAATCCATTTCATATAAATAGACCTTCTACAAGTGGTGAAATTTGACTGCTAGTCCATTAGTGATATCTTCCTATAATTTTAACTATTTGACTCATAAAATCACTTCCAATAATGAAACCAAACATGGGAAACATTATAAAAAGAATTAAAAGTCCTCTAGAATCAAATTCATCAACTAAGTTATACAAACTAGCTCAAATTGGAGTAAAACATAGAGGTTATAGGAAATAATAAACATATATGAATAGTCAACTTGTTAAGGATGGTTCATAAAGTATATAAATCCAATCCTTGAAATCCAAGCATAAATGTGAAGCTAACCAAGTTTAATATCCACCACCAAGATAATTTTATCTAGATGTCTTCCTACTCATTATACTATCTAAAGACATGTTGACCATTTTCTTGTGCATAGTGGAGTGATAGAGAGTTAAAATGATTTTAGCCTATTTTTGGCACTTAAAAAGAATATTAATCATGTAATTTGATTCAAGTAAGTTTAAGGGTCACTACACAAGCTTCTCCCACATGTCACTTTCTCCCATAGCTCATACAACCTTTGAAACTCCTTATTTCTCACTTATTTTCTTATTTTTTAGTTAACACCTATAATTTTTGTTAGTACTAACATTCCTAATAATGAATATAATAGGGAATATAATGAGGGACACTGAGGAGTTTATAACACTTACCCACATAAGAAAATAATACCACCTTCATTAATGACCCATTTATGACCCCTAAGTGATTCAAAATGACATAAGGACTAAATTGGACTATGACCAAGGATAATAAGACATTAAATCACATAAAATGAACCATGATGTACCCTATTACATTATAATAGACCCCTATATCAAGTTTTGTACTATATGGGGTTGACTCATTTTGACTTGTGGTCAAAATGGTTAATAGTGACCCTAGTGATGTACCTAAGCAAATTTGGTCATTGGTGACCAAGTGAGACACCTAAAAAGATAGATAAACTAAATTAGAGGCACATGGAATCCTTATCAAGATAAGAATACCAAATTAAATATATGAAGACAAAATTAAGAAAACAAATTTTAAAATGGAAAGAGAAATAGATGAGTTAAGAAGAATGAGGGATGCATTAGAGATGTTTGAGTTCATGGTGTAGTTGTGGTTGAATAAAAGAGAGCAAGAATCTGGTTGGCCAATGAAAAAAGTGTGAAATGGCCTATATATTTTTTGTCTAAGAATAAAATAAATTAAATGATAGATAGAATGTCTCATAGAGGCTTGAAGATCAAAGAGTTTTCAAGTGAGAAACATGAGAGAGAAGCTGTGAAAAGGGTTCTCATTGAGGAGAACATAGAGAAATAATTTCCATGATAAGAACTTGAGAAATATATTAATGATAATAGGAGAGTTTCCATGAAGTATAAATCTCACAAGAAAGATATTATTATAATCAATGAATACATGACGACAAAAATGATCATGCAATAATCCTCTAAGGAGGTAAATGAATGTTTAAGTCTTGATTTTGATTGTGTCTATGAGAAGAGGGATATTGATATTTAAGTTGGGAGTAATAATAGAAAATTTAAACCCTTATAAATTGAAAATAGTCATGGATATATTATGCCTAAGTGGATTAAAAAAATAGAATATGAAATGAAGAACACAAATCCAATCAAACAACTATCCAAGAAGGAAATTTAGGCAAATAATATGTACAAGGCATGAATGGAATGTTATATATCAAGTGGAACAAAGAATATAATTCAAGGTAATAATAAAAGAGGCATGAAGGAGGTACTCAAGAGTAAAAATTAGTTTTTAGATCAAAGAGAATAAGTAAAGCAATGTACAATTACCAGCCCAAAGCTGTGAAGAAGAAAGTGTGGATAGCCAAAGGTAAGGAGATAAAAATGAATGAGTATGAAATCCATGATGATGAAGATATGTTTTCAAATATCACAAGGTAAATTAAAGGTAATAAAATCTATTGTAATGGTAATAGTAGTGAGCTATTGAGTGATATATTTGTAAGAGAAGAGAAAGTATGGAAGAGTATGCTTGGAAGCACTAGTATATAGCTAGGATAAGGGTCTTAGTGGGCATTTGAAGGTGAATATGGTGATGAAATAATGACAATGAAAGAAAAGGAATTTGAACAATAGGATAATTGCCTATTTTATAAATATTGTGAATACCTCTCAAGAAGGGAGAGAGTGATGGAATAGTATGCTGATATAAGACAACCTTTAAAATAACAATTGGATGATATTAAAGGTGTGAAATCAGTCCATATAGTTTTTAAAGTGCAGATGAGGGTTGAAGTAGAAAAAGGAGAGGAAATAGAATGAAAGATTCCCAAGTATGATGAATAAATTAAAGATTTAAATGATCTCTCATGGAAGGAAGAAATAAGGTGTTAGAAGATTTGTTTAATCCTAAAAACAAGTTGTTTGTCATAGTTAATAGTGAAAACCATATTATGAGGGGTAATGATAATCTCAAAAATGATTCAAGACTCTATAGGTAAAAGAAGGGAAAAGCACAAATATTTAATAATGGAGAGGTATATTTTTAGGAACTAATTAAGAAATAAGGATATGGGATGCAAAAAATAGAGTATGATAGAGTCATGGAGGTGGTTTGTGCAAGTATAGAGGTGAAACAACAAAATACACTTCATAAAAATGTGAAGAAAGAGAAAGATGCAAGTCAAAAGATCATGATAGAGAAATACAATGTGAAGGATACTCATGATGAGAATAATTTAAAAATGAAATCACATTTGAAGATGGACCATATCAGTTTAAGGATGATCCAATAAAATAATAACCACAAATATGCAATGAAGAAGCAAGGAGAGATCAAAACTAATTTGAGAACTATCCCAAGTGGTAATCAATACGATAAATAAGTAATCAAGTGAAAGGTAAGATGCTAAATCATTTGAATGATAGTTTTTTAGATGAAGGATTGGAAATAAATAAAGGTAAATAAGACTCTATGGAGCATGAGGACAAAAAATGGCAAAGGTTTCTATATTTCATTGAGGTTGAATAAGAATGGACAAAGAACCACACCAAGGGAAGAAGGTCAGATAAGTTAAGAAAGTAAATATGCAAAGAAAAACTAGAGAGATAAAGAAAAAATGAATTGAAAATAAAAGAGAGAGGAATAAAATATCAAAGGAAACTCAATTTTGAAATAATAAAGAAAAAGGATAAGTTATCTTTGAATTAGAGTTTAAATTTCTCCCGCTGTGGGAGTATGATGCAGAAGCACTAAGAAATATCATGTGTAAGGTGTGAGTCATGATGATTTTTTTTTAAGACATGATATGGGTCATTATAGAATATTATAGTGTCTTTATATCATTATAATTAATTAGTATAGTGTTTTAGTGGTTTTTGGCATTTTCTTACCAAAACACTAAATTTGAAAATTTGAAATTCATAATTAGGATTAGAATAGTAGTTTGGGTCTTGAGTGAAATCTAAATGTTTTTAAATGTTATTATGATATTGGATAGATCCTAAAAGTGGTTTATATTTATTTATAATGTGAACTTTCATTGGAAAAATAATGTAAATCAAGAAACCATAAAATGGTTATAACCACCGCCCTACATGGGTTAGGCTTGTAAAAATAAGTTTCTTGTTTTAGTTTTAAATATATAAGGTTGGTATGAATGAAAGAGAGTAAGTTTAGAGGTTAATTATTATGATACCATTAAAATTGGAAGATAGATCACATTTAAAGACAATAAACTAGCCACGAGGAAGGTTTTTGCTTCTTTGTTTGTAACAATTTGTATATGATTGGTTATATGTGTTTTGAGATTAATATAGAAAGGTGTATTTTATAATGTATGAATTGTACTTGTTCAAGATTTAGATTTTTGTGGAATATTTATGCATTGTTTATGAACAATTTTAACACTTTTAAGTTCATTTAGTAGTCAAGATTCAAATTAAATTACTTATTACAGAGTTTAGTCTATCTAAGACATACAGGTATGCAAATTTGAGTTAGAGAGTTGATTTATGATTGGTAAAGTTTAAATAATAATTAAATAATATAATATAATGGGAAAAAAACTTATATAGCATATTGAGATTTCTCATATTTCCTTCTTATTTAAAGAACCAATCAAAACTATCATGGTTGCACACACATAGTCCTCAAAGAGAACACACTTAAATCTGATCAATCCAAAGATAGGTCTAATCTAATAATATAAATATTGATAGACATTGTATTAGTTTTTATATGTTTTATATAAGATTTTTTTGTATTTTTATTTAGATTGGAACCACTTAAAACTTAGGAATCTAATTACGAGGCAATTAGAACTAGAACACAATCCAAAATTTGGGTACCTACAGTTTTAAAGATCAAGAAAGTGATTATTTTGAAATCATATTGAATAGATAAGGATAAATTATTTGATTAGGATTTTTGGTTGATAATAAATAGTAAATTTGAGGCTTAAAGATCATAAGTGTTGCTAGAGATAATACAATTATCACACAGTCTAATAAAAGAATGCATAATTTTAATAGATTGGTATATGGGATCATTTTATAGATTGTTTAAGACTATCTAAGGATTGGAGAAGGTTTAGGAACTTAGGTAATACTTTAAATAATAATTTTAATATCTTGATGTGTTTGATAATTTATTTTACTATAATTTATTCCTTCTCGGCCTCATATAGGTCTGAATGAACAAGAATTAGAGTTTTGAAACAAAAAGTGACATATCTAGTGACTAAACCCTTGGAATATTATTAAATTATGGGATATGATGTGTTTTATCTAATTTAAAATATTTAAAATGTTATAAATTTGTCCAAGACCATACGGTATGGTTTTTGAGGCTATGTCTTCCTATTAAGCCTAAGAGACCTAATTGCCGAGAAGGATATCAAATAAAAATAATATACATCAGGATTTGATACTTAAAACTTTTGGATAAATTTTATTAAGATAATGGGTAATCAAAAATATTCATATTTTTTCTTAATAATCTTTTTATGGATCATATCAATGAACTTTGCATGGAAATAGGGCTAATAAAGAGATCTAATTAAAAAGAGAAGAGATGTGTTCAGAAGTCTACATTGGGTTTTGTGATAGGTAACTTTGTGAAAATATATAAGAGGGTAAAGGGTATCTAAAAGTTTTCTTGGTTAGATTATAAGTCTTTTGGTTTATTCTAGATAAGGAGGTTTAGGTGTTTGACAGGCTACAAGAAAACTATGTAAGCAATTTTTTATTCTATGAAAGAGGTATAAGAAACAGGTTGGGGATTGAATGAAGATTTAAAATGAGTTGAGATAATTCAATAATGACTAATAGAGAATATGTAATGTGTGTTTATGGACTCATGGAATATTAATGTATATTTGGGTTTATGAAGCTTGAAGAGATAGAGAGACCTACGGTCTATACAAAGACAAGGAGAGAATGCAAGTAAGAGACATGATTGAACCCAAAACTTAAGGTGATAGCATGACTAGAACTCAAATTATAGAGAGGAAACGAGACATATAGAATCAAATAAAATAGATTTGGGTGATTGATCTTTAATAATGACATTGAAAAAGGTAGAGTTATATTTAGCTCTGCATCATAATGTCATGAAATTATATGTGTTTAGATTGAAAATTCAAAAAAATGAATGTAAATATCTAATTTTTAGTTATTTATTTTCCAATTAACATGCCAAGCTATAACCATGAGATTTATCTCATTGTAAATGAAAATTACAAACCACTAGTAATGTCATAATCATCTACATTTGGATTTAATATTCAAACTAACTAAGTAGTCAAAACAATATGAATGTAAATATATAATTGGTAATTAAAAAAAAATGAATTAGGTGAATAATATTAAATTTACCCTCTAAATTCATCATTTTTATCTTTATTTATATTGAAAATTCAAGCCACTATGATTGAAAATATATAGTTTTCAAAAAGCATTTCAATCCACTATAAATTCTATGTATTTAGATTAAAAATTCAAACCATTATGATTCAAAAATAATTATTATATTAATTTTCCAAACCACTAGAAAATCATAATTATTTGTATTTAAAATTAATATTCAAACCAATATGAATAATCATTTTTATTTATAATGAATATTGAAACCAATATGAAAGGAAACCTCTAGTTAGCAATAAAAAGGTTTGAATCAAGAAAACAATAATTAGTTTATCCTTTAGTATTGTCATTTAAATTTTAATATATCCTATATCATTTTAATTTCAAACTAATATGAATGAAATAATATAGTTTTGAATTAAATATACAATATAGTAGTTAACATTGTAAGACATTATAGTAAATAAATATGAAAAAACATCTAGTTGTTAATTAACACTCTAGTCACATATGTATAAATGGAAATACCCAATTATGAGTTAACATTGTAGGATAATATAGTAAAACAATTTGAAATAGTATCCAATTTTTAATTAACATTATTGTCATAGATAGTAATGCAATGCTAATTTTTTTTTTGGAATATTTATATAAATATTATAAATTTATTCTATCTATCATGTTATAAAACTTAATCATTACTTTTACGAGCCAACCAATCTCTAGATAGACCAAGATGATTTATACTTATAAATATCCAATTTGTAACATTGTAGGCCAATATAGTAAATAAATCTAAAAAAATGTTAATTGTTAATTAACATTATAGTCACATATGTATAAATTGAAATATCCAATTGTTAATTAACATTATAGTCATAATGTATAAATGGAAATACTCAATTGGAAGACTTTTTTTTGTTAGGAATTTTATCCAAAGTTAGTATAGTTAATAATTAGTATTTTACTTTTTTAGAGTTTAATTTTAGATTATTATATTTTGTTAGTGAGTTTGTTGGTTCACAATAATGTTGATTCTATAACCACCTCACGTGAAAAGCTTATAAATTTTCACCTTCATTGTAATTAATTATCTAAAATAATACAATACAATATTATAGTTTTGAAAGTATTCATGATGTAATTTTATTGTTCTTTCATGATAATATCTGGGCAACAATGGTATCAAAGCCATGTTGAAGGAAGAGACATTAGAAGCCATGGTTGGATGAGGAGAGGGAAACTCATTAAAAAAAGGTATTTTTTTAAAATAAATTAATTTTTTTTTTTAAAATTGTAGAATTTTGTATGGCTAAAAACATACAAAATTTTGATTTGAAAGTCCCATTATTATGATAGTATGGCTATTGGAGGGAAAATATTGAATAAAATTTAGAAATCTTGTTTTGAATGGTTCCAGCAAGTATTTTTAAAAATTTCAATGCCTCAAATTCAATTTATGTGTTGAAACCTCTATCATGAATCCAAATGTATAACCCACATATGGTGCCATACATGAGCAGTAGTTGTCATAAATTCCATTTTTCAATCTTCTATAGGGTAAAATAGCATTGGATGGTTTTTTCTTAGTTTAAATGGTAGTTTCAATAGTTTCTTAAGTAATCTAGAGCAATTTCTAGGAGTTCTAGGTATTTTCAGGGCCACCAATTCTGTACTTTGGCATTGAAAAAAAAGGAAGGAAAAACATGGTGTCCTAGCAGGTATAAAATAATAAAAATGCTACCTTCTAATTTACAACATTCGACCAGTGGGATCCACCAAAAGAGCATCACTTTACTCTCCAACAAGTGAAAATACAATTTTTTTTACATGGTGAAAAATATTTAAAAGATTCTCATAAATATTTTTTATTATTTTTCACATCTAGAAAAATCAAGGTCATCTGATAAAGCTTGTTGATTTATATTGAACATTGTTAAATCAGGTTGGCTAGAGCATATTTTGTAAGTCAATGGAAACAATAGGTCAAGGTTTCAACCCTCAAAAGTGCCAAAAATCCTTTTTTACAAAGAAGCCATTTGAATTAATTCTAAAAAATAGGAAAATTAGTAACAACTATGATCATCTCTACCATGTTTTGAACACATTGTCATATTTTTTTTGTCAAAAGTTAATTTTTTGAAAACTAGACTCAAATATATTTCCAAGGATTATATGCAAGGAGGGTTCCGTCATTTCTTTCTATGAAATTTTAATCCTCGTAAACTAGTAAAATTTTCTGAATTAGCATTGAGGGGAGTGTCTGCCTAGCTTGACAAAGGAGTAAAATTTCAAATTGTCATATCTTTTACATACGATGGCCAAATTCTTCATATGACCACTCATTTTTCATGGAAAAGGATTTTAAATAGAATTGGTTCAAACATTTTTTAATTTTTACATGTGTAGATATATTTTTCACATATTTTGAATAAACTATGCATCATAATGAAATCAAGTGCATTTTTAGTTGAAATTGACATCTTCAGAATGAAATATTTTTTTTGTTTCATTATTCTTGTATTCTCATAGAACATATGGTTTCTCACAATTACTAGGATCAATTGTAAAATGGAAGCTATTTTGAAGGTAAAGGCAAAACCTTGATAGCATTCTTTACTTTTCTACATCATGGCTAAAATTGTGAGTCTCATTTCTGACACTAGATGCCTAAATCCTAAGAATTATAAATAATGTTCAAATAAAATGGAAAACACATTAGTATTTAATTACTTATGGGACATTGTTGAAAAATAACCAACATTGCCTACTGAAGGCACAAAACTTGCAAAATTTCACAAACGTGATAAGTGAGCTCTTACATTATTAAAATCCACTTACAGTGCACAAGTCATCATTCATATAGAATCTATCAAATTTGAATCATGGAAATATCTAAAAGACTTGTATGATAAATGACCTACTTATAAGAAAATTGATCTCCTTCTACATTTTCTCAACACTAAACTCACTGATGATGAAGATGTTTCAAAATATGTGTCATGCATTAAGAATTTGAAACAAGAATATGTCACTACTAGAGGAAAAATTGATGTGAAATGCTCATTTATATTGTTTTTAATGGTCTTAATCCTAGCTACAAGAACTTTCTAGAGATGTTATAGCTTAGTGGTAATCTTAACAAATCTACATTTGATTTGATTTGTGATTTTCTCACTCAATATGAGTGAAAATTTACAAAGAATAAAGCAAAACCTACTGAGGATGCATACTATATCAAAATAAGAAATCCATTGTGTGAGATCAAATATAAATAGAGACACTCTAAGGGGCACAATTTTAGGCATATGCATCACTCTATTTCTTCAAAACTTAAGCATCATTATGGACATAGAGATCATTTAGGTTCTCCTAAGCATAACCATCATTTTGGTTCTCCAAAGCATGAGCATCACCACAAACATTAACATGGACATAAGCATAATCACTAAAGTTCTTATTCATGTGGTTATTATTCCTCTCATTCTAGTGGATGTGAGACCATATGATACAATTTTGGTGGCATAAGACATCTCTCTACAAAATTTCCCTCTCGATGGAGGTCTTCTCGACATCGACATAAGGTAAAAGCACATTTTGTTGGTTCCTTCAGCCATTCTAGTCATTATTCTAGGTCTTCTTCTAGCTATTCTTCATATTCTTTTGATGGATGGGATGACCATGAAGTTTCATTCTCTATAGTTGATGACTATATCATTTGAGATAGTGACTCACCCATCTTGTGCGAGCTACTAGGTTCAATATTAGGATTTGTGTAGTAGTATTTTTTGGCTTGTGTACTTTGCTTTCATAGATATAGTGTTTTTATGATCTTTGATGTGTAAAATTTTAGTTATTTTTACTTGGTTTATTTATTAAATAGCTTCTCACCTCTCACTTCATAGGGGGAGAAGATATTGTAAATTGGTTTTTCAATCAGTCATCGGTGATGTGCAGTACGAGGCAACATTATGTTGCTAGCATTGTTAGTGATGAGCAAAGGCCTATGAGAGATGTTGGAGATTTTTGGGCATCAATTTGAGATGTGCCATACACATTACAGATGGGATTCACTTGTTGGATGGATTCTATGTGAGGATCAATGTAGTTAGACAGTACATGATCATGTTTTACTATAGTGTGGGGATGATCAGTCTAGGATGCACAATGTACCAATTGTAGTTATAGTAGAGTCTACTTGGATGACTCAAAGCTCTTTTATCCAGTCTGTTTATACCCCTTTGGATCAAGGGGGAGTTTGTTAGGAATTTTATCCAAAGTTAGTATAGTAAATACTTAGTAATATAATTTTTTAGAATATAATTTTTGCTTATTATATTTTGTTAGTGAATTTGTTGGTTTAGGGGAATGTTGGTTCCATAACCACCTCACGTGAAATGATTATAAATCTTTTCATCTTCAATGTAATTAATTATATGAAATAATACAATACAATATTATAGTTTTGAAATTATTCATGATGTAATTTTATTGTTCTTTCATGCTAATATCCAGGCAACATTTTTATTGAGGTTAAATGTGAGGCCTTTTTTTAACTACGGACCCCAAATTTTAGAAAGAGTACAACCAAAATGATAATAAAAGGACTAAAAAATTCCCCAAGAGAAAAAAAAAAACACTCATAGTGACAACTTAAAAAATTCCAAAATTCATCCCTAAAACAACTTAAGAAACACTAGAAACAAAAAGATACTGGAAAGGAATTAAAAGCCTTCTACAGTCCAAGTTTCTTGTAACATCCTCCCAAAAACTTTTCATGAATTTTAAGTTTGAGTCAATTTGAAGAAGTAACATTTCCTTATCTATGTATTTAGAGTATTCATTGCATTTAATTTTCTTTCCCTTGCTCTTAGAAGAGGTTCTCATATCAAACAATTCTCTCATATGAGCTCTTAGAATCTCCACATTTTGAATTTCTTCATGCATGGAAACCTTACTAAAATTAACCAAATAACTTATGTTGTTTTTAATTTTGTTATTTTCACATTCTAGGGAACCAACCTTATCTTTGAGCCTTTGAATTTGAATTATGTGATCATTATCAACATATTTCTATGTTAATGTATCATTATCATATTGAAGCATTTTCACTTTTACTTTGAGCTCATATAATTCTCTCATAAACCACCTCATTATCAATTTTTATATGTCTAATTCTTATTTATTTTTTTTCCATAGTTTCCTTACCTTTTAGAGAGTCAACCATGGCATTAAAATTTTCATTTGGATCATGGGATTGGGTTCCTATTTCTTCCAACTCTTTTTCCTTAGATCAATCCTTGATTTCCACTTTCCCTTGTCACATTTATTAGTTGGACTATTTTTCCTCTCTCTTTCACACACATTCTATGTATTGGTGTCATCCTTATCTCCAATCACATCCTCAACCATGATAGATTGACCAGCTAAAAGCCCAGTTTTGCCAATGTTTGTAACTTTCTAACTAGTAACTAGAGGGTCTTTAGTAACACTTCTTAGTTGGGTCTTAATTCCTAAACCTTGAGATTTTATTGAATTATTTATAGTATTATATTATTTATATTTATAAGGATTACTTCTTAGATACTTAATCCAAATCTTATACACTTTCCTAACTTCCTCTTTATCCTTGTGGGGTTTGGGAAGTTCAAGGTTAATTTGATTCATACCTTTGAAATGTTTATGAATGAGGAAAATTACTCCATTCCTCATAACCATGTATTTACCCTTTTTTTTTGGAGTACCACGAGCATGATTGCACATCATCTTTGTTTGTATATCATTCAAACCTAATTTTTTTGGCATATTTATTCATAATTCTGATTTAATCTTTCCTAAAGTTTCTAACATTAGATCTTCATGTTTTAGGTTACAACTCCATTGGAGTTCATTTGGAAAGGGAAATGCCTAGGTTTCATGATTTGTTATATCAATTTGGCCTTTTACTAGCCTTTGGTCTATCAAGGATCAAATTAAATTCATGATTAAGCATCTTGAAACCCTTATTCAAATTACCCTAACTCAGGACCCTTTAAATCATATTTAAATTTGGTGGGAACAATTTATGCAAGAAAGATTTATCATGCCATGGACTTAGTTTAATTTGTATCCTAAGGTTTCATAATTTTTATTAACATGACCAAACCTTAGTCTAAATTTTTTTATGTTTGGTCTCTTTATTTTCCAAATCCCCCTTGGTCCCTTTTATTTCCACATGGTCTAACTAAACAAAGGATCCCATTTACTATAGACTTAGCCTAAACGCCTTACCCTAAAATTTATTGTATTTATTCATTAGGCTAATATTATATCTTGTTTCTTTTATTATTCATAAGGTCTCCTTTATAATGTCTCAAAACTTGGCTTAAATATTTCAACCTAAGGTTTTATCATGTTTATTAACATGAAATAAAACCATAGTCCAAAAACATTATGCTAAGTTTTTAATTTTCTTGAGCACTAAATTAAATATCATTTTTATCCACAAGATAAATGGTCTACAACTAATCCATGCAAAGGATCCAATGGTGAAGATTCAATTTGAAAATTCAAAGCCCCCACCCTAAGATAAAGTCTAAACATCTTCCAATTATCAAGAGTACTTGTTTATTCAAGTAGGATTGATCTAATAACACGTATCGATTCAAAACTTTAATGGAACCCTAAGACAAGTGAGAAAGTGACAAGTATCACAATCTCAAAAAAAAGTACTCATAAACTCATGGGGTTAAACCTTATAGATCAAGATCCAATGGAGCATGTTTGCTCAAATAAATATGATCAAATGGTGCATAATAAACATTAAAAATTCAAAAGCCCTAAGGATTAATGTAAAGATGACATGTGTCATAGCCATCGGCCATAAATTAAATCTTTGGAATCTATCAAAGATTGATGGTATGTAGATGAGTGTAGATAATCCAATCAATGGTCTATGGATCAGGGGGCATAATTAAGCAAATCAAGATCGATGGATCATTATTGATCTATGTAAATGAGATAAATGGTATGAGATCAGTGTTGACATTTCAAAAAAGCTCAGATCAAAGTGGAAGTAACAAGTGTCATAACCATGGGGAATTTAGCTAGTAACCAATAACATTTGATTTATCAAATCAAAATCAATGGTCTATGTTGATATGTGCAAGGATGATCCAATAGTGTGAGATTAAGATAGAATTTTCAAAAGGCTACGATCATTTTTAAAAAAAATAATGATAAAAATGTCATGAAAATGCCATGGTGATGCCAAATCAGAGCCATGTAAGTATAATGCACCAAGTTGAATATTTTATAGACCTGGAAAATATAAGTGTATAAGTAAACAATCCAATTGGGATCTAGGTCACAAAGTTCACACAAGTTTAAATAGTTGCCACCATTAAAGCACTATTAAAAAACCTTCAGGAGAACCTTAGAAAGTAAAAAAACCATGATTTGATCCTATTCTCATTGTAATAAAACCAAGGAAGTTAAATTATCACTTATGCAAAGATAATTTGATCTAAAATGTAACTACAAACCACTAGTAAGCAACCTAGATAAGCCCACATCCATGGTAGCCTAAAAAGTGTTTCACAGAAAGATGTGGAGATCTATTTGACTTCATATTTAGAAGAGAGGGTTTTTAAAGACACACAATTTTATGTCATATCTCTAAATATATGGGACAATAATTGGTTGAGATCATTTTCAACCATTAAGAACCAATAACCCATCAAAAAAGGAGAACATGTCTGTAAGGAGGCTCTATTACAATGATCAAGGGCATCTTGCAATAGAACAAAATTTAGAATAGACTACCATCTTGTCAATCCAAGAAGATAGATTCAAGATATATGAGGACACCATGATTTACTTATTTAATTCCTCAAAGTCAGCTAGAACTAAATAGGAGGCAATAGTTAAGAAAAATTCTATGGATACAAGCTAGGTTAACCAATGGTAGGCTTCAAGATATCAATTTAAAGACTTGATCAAACCCTTGACCAAGAATAAAGTCCTTGAATTCAAGATAGTTATATTATCCCATTTATATATGGCTATATCTATATCAATAGACAAATCAAAGCCCTGAGCAATTGGTCCGAGCAGATGGAGAACATTTCCAAGGACCTCAAATAGCAAGAGGATAAAATGGTATACATGTTGAATAGCTTAATCAGGTATCCCACCTCACTTATTCATTTGAGCCTTATCATTGATGAGGATTTAAAGCATATAACTTCTCAATTCATGTAGTAGGTAAGGAACCAAGGCCAAGGAAAGATAGGGGTTGGTAATAACAAGATCATGGACCTACTATTGTCATATGAAGAGAAGATAAGAAGAACACCAAGTAAGACTTGGAAAGAGATAAAAAGGACCTCAATAACCTGATAGATATTTTTATTATTAATCTCTATCTTACTAACAAGCAACTTTATAAAGTGTCTAGATTCCCCTAGGGGATCTTGGACGCAAATGTTAGATTTTGAAGGGCTACCTTTTCGATGTAGAAAGTGTCACCTGATGGGGCATGTTGCTGCTCGGTGCACTGCAAGGAAATCCAAACCCAGAAGATCACCTTCTTGGTGGGCTGAAGCTGATCATGATCACTATATTGCAGAACAACCTGAGGAAGCTTCGACTGATTCTGAGAATGAGAATGAAAAGAGTATCTTATCTGCTTCGACGGATTAGGAGTCTCAGCTGGAGACTGTTCCTATAGAAGGTTCGGTGGAGATTGGATTATGTAATCTTCCTGAACTGATTTCTGAGGAGGTGGTGGTTCCTCCACCTATTTTGATGGATTCTCCTAGGAGCCAGTTGTTGGTTGGTTCTCCTAAGGTTTTGGCTGAGGTTTTGTCACCCCCTGGGCTTCATGATTCTTGGCCTTCTGAGGAATGTGTTGCTGAGGTAGCTAAGTTAGAGGATGGCTAGACTACTATTAAGAGGAAAAAATCTAAGCCTCTGGTCCCTCCTCTAGATATGAAACTTCGGTCTTGTAAAAAAAAATAATAACTATTAGTTATTGTTTGTCTTGCTCTTGCCTGTTGTTTTCAGATTACTGGTTAATCTGGTTTTGCTTTTGTTGGTTCCAGGTTATTTCATATCCTGGGTGTGCTTAAGGTTTTTATCTTATCTAATGTTAAGGGTTTCGGGGCCCCTTCAAAACCTGTTTTTACCTTAATCTAAAACAAGCAACTTTATAGAATGAAGATCTTGTAAGGAAGATAGAAGGTTGTAGTAGCACCAAGATCCCAAAGTTAGTTGGATTTGGAATATTCTTTTGTAACTAGCATTTTATATTTTTTGAAATGGAATATTCTTTTCTTTAAAGGCATGTACAACTTGTAAAGTACATTTCCTATAATTCATTATATTATAAAATGTCATATATTATAGAATGTAATAGAAAGGACAACTATCCTAGACACATGTACAAATGTAATTTTACATTACTGACTAGCATACCTCATGAATGGTCTATATAAAGAGGTATTACCAATTATAAGAGGGAGAGATGTTTTAGAGACAAAAACTATTTGTAAATTTTTAGAAAATTAATATAAGCAAGGAATTCTACAAATTTTGTCTACATTTTTCTTGTGTGAATTGTTATCATGGTTTCTCTCTCATTTGTCTAGTCTCATCTTCAAATTTGAATGGTTCTTATGAATTTTGAATGTGCATCTATTCATGTAGAGTTGTGAATTTTAGATAATGCTAGATTAGTTGAAAGTTATTAGGTTTACTTCACTTTCTTTGCTCTTCTTACATCTAGGATAATGCTATTTTCTTGCAAGGGTAAAATTCTTAAAGTAGATCTTGTTCTTATTTGCACCTTTATATACTTTCCTTAGATGTTCACCTAATGTGTGGTAGGATTTTATATTATGATACTTCATGTTGCACATTGGTTAAATACATATTCAAATTACATTAGAATTGTCATAATGTTTGAAATAAAGATCAACAACACTTCTCTTTTCTACCCTACCTTTCATTTTGCTCCTTTTTTTATCAATTCACCTTAGATTAGCTTAATTTTGGATACTCATCTACGTTTAGCTTCAAACTTAGTTTTAAGAATAATTCAATTTAAATATCATAGATCATCTTCAAAATCAAATATTAACTATTATGCCATGGTGGTTCCCAACCACCAACCGATATAAATTTGTGAAACAGTCAACCTATTCTACCTCTATTCCACCAAGGATAACAAGATTATCACAACCAATAACTCATGCAATAGATTTTGTGAATCCAAAAATGACAAGTATTTTTTAAACACTATTTTAACCTATTGATACATTTAGGTGAATTAACAAGTGGAAAAATTGGTGCTAGAAAGAGGGATAGTTAAATCTTTGAAAGTTTGCAACATCTTTGCTAATTTTGGTGAATTTTATTCAAAGATTGATATATTATTTGCATATTTGTGTTTATTTTAGCATATTTGTGTAAATATCATTGATATTAATGGTTTTAAACCAATCTTTGTGCTTATTTACACAAAGATGGATGTTCTTTGAAGTTTTATGTTTAATTATGGTAAAGATAGCTTGAGATCTATGAATCCAAGAATTTAAGGTTAGTAATAGTTGTTTTATTCTAAGATTTATTGGATATCTAAAAATTTGAGTTTATCTAAGCTTAAAACATTAAAATATCATTCATATTTATGTGTTTAAACACATATTTGATCTAATTTAGTTAAATATTGATGTTTGTTACTATTTTTTATACATATTTGTGTAAAATTAGCTTAATTTGCAATTTTGATCAACATTATTTGTAAAGATAAAACTTACACATTATATTTTACACAAAATTCAAATATTTCAAACTAAAATTGCCAAGAATAAGGACTAGGTCATGCTTAGAGATAAGGGTTCTCCTCCTTTGATTATAATTACATAGGAGAGCTAGGTGGGAAAAAGGTAAGCATAGACTTTTAAAGTCTCAACCAACTTCACCAATTCAAGGTGCTCTTGAGTTTAACCCCTATCAAGGTATGGCCTGGCTAGGTGGTTATTAAATCAATGTGCTAGGTGTGGTATATGACCTTCCTCATAATCTTAAAAATTATTTACCTACTTTTAGTCCTATTGTTGTTGTAAATTCTAAAGAACACATTAAATCTTTCAAATTTTCTTTAATACTTTTGAATGTTTTTCACGAAGATGTGGCATGCAAATTTTTTCCATTTACTTTCAAAAAAATACATATGAATGGTTTTTTAACCTTCCTAAAAAATTCATAGCTAGTTGGGATTATTTTAATAATTAACTCATTGATTAATTTGGTAAAATCATTAGTCCATGTGTCATGTACCAATAGTTTACCATAGTCAAAAGAGACTCAAATGAGCCCATAAGAGCCTTCAATGCTAGATTCCAAAAGATGTTTAGTAGAACCATATCTACTTATAGACCTAATGAGGATTTATCCTTAGAGATATACAAAGATGCCTTGAATCTCATGATTTATGTGTTTCTCAAAAGATCTACTCAAGTCATTAATAAATTAGCTTTAGATTATGTTGAAGATGTGATCATTAATGATCAGTTGTAACCCTAGGGCTAAATGGCATACAATATTCCCAACATTAATCCAATTTTGCCTATGTTGAATTTTATTCCTAATTCCAATCAAAATATGACTACCTTAAATTAACTTCCAGTCCTAAACTAATTTCCTTTGAACCATGCACATCTTGGCCAAAACTTGGGATTCTTGAACAACTCTAGCAATGGGTCTCATCCACAAGACTAGAGATATTTTATGCTTATCTCTAGTAACAATACTCAAGTTCATAATTATAGGGAACCCAATAATGAGAATGATTTTATCTTGAATATGGTTCAAAAGCTAAGCACTTATTTCCTTTAATTGCAAAAATAAGTTGGTCATACTAGGGAAAGCTCTAATAGGAACTTCTCTTTCCAAAGATTCAATATTCCTTCAAATAGGTTTCAAAATAATAATAAAAATATTCATAATAATGAGACATCCTCTAATAAGAATGTACCTGATATAAATCTTGGTGATGTATCTTTACCTGATTATTGTATAGTTCATTTTACTTCAAAGCATGATGAATTAAATTATCTAGAATTTTGCAATGCTTTTGAAGATTTTCAATAAGAATTGGATACCTTTGAAGTTTTACTTAATAAATACAATGGTGTAGGTACCTAAATTTTTTCAAGGTCACCTAAATCTATTTATTCAACTCTCATGGTACAGACATTTGAGTTCCCATTCCAAGAAGATAATGAGCTTAAGGATATCCCTGAAGAGATTCATGCTTTTTAGAAATATTTGAAAAAGACATATCCTCTAAGGAATAGGGATCATAAAAAACCTTTGACTACCTCAACTCTACCAAATAATTTTGACACTCCTCATAATACTACATCAACCAACAATCTAGAGCCTCCTAAGGGAAGTACCTCTAAACCTAATGTTGATACATTTAATTATTCCAATAAGACTAGATATTATATAGTAAAGGACATGAAAAAGATCAAAGCTAACATCACTTTGCATTAGTTGACTCAAATTTCATAACAAATGGATTTGTTGTTAGAATATTTATCTAAGAAAATTGATAAGTCTCAAAATTCTACACATGCCAATGTTACAATACACAAAATTAAGGTAGATGTTCCACCTTTACTACTAACATTCAAGATCTTTGGTAAAAATTTGCATAATTATTTCTTAGACTTTGGTGCATCTACAAATATTATGCCTAAGGGTATTTTTGAGAAATTAGGCTTGACTCCCATTAAATCTAATAGATTTGTGACTCAATTAGACAAATCAAATGCCAAGTTGATTGGTGAATTTTTAAATGTTCACATGTATATTGCTTCTGAACTAATGATCCCACAATTCATTAACATCCAAGTGGTGGATATTGCTGATGCATATAATTTTTTTCTAAGTGGGGACTGGACTAAATTTTTGAATGGTTATATGTCAACTAACTATTCACACATGTGGTTACCTTGGAAAGGTGTTCCAAATTAGATCAAGATATAAAGAGAACCTAAAATGAATCATATGATCACTGAGTATAATGCAATCAATAAGAGGGTCAACATGGTTAGCTCAAATTTAGATATTTACACTCTTGACACCACAAAGGTATGTAATTCCAAAATTGCTCATGTTGTGCCTAGATTATGGAAGTTATATTTTGATGGTGCTAGATGAAAATTAGGTTCTAGAGTAGGATTTCTATTAATCAATCCCATTAGGAAATAATGCAATGCCTCCTAAAAACTCCAATTCTCATGCACTAACAATCTCACATAGTATGAAGCACTTATTCTTGGATTACAAGTTGCAATCAAACACAAGGTTAAGGAACTATTATGTTATGTACCTAGGGATATGATATATTGATGTATATGGGTTGATGGAGATGCCGACATGCGACACACACCCCCTTAGTTAGTTATATGGATACAATATACTAGGATAATAGAGTAACTTGTGGAAGTAGTACATTGGGTAATGGTCGGCCTACATTGGGATTAGGAGGTTATCCATCCATGGGTTAGACAGATGTATATATATAGGAGATTATTATCATGGTAAAGATAAGAAGTTATTCTATTGTAAGAAGATATTGGAGGTTGTCCCCTCAAAAATAAATTGTGGAGTTATTCCCTCCTAAAGGAGTATTATATGGTGTTTCCATACCTTGAGGTTATTTTTGCATATATTAAATATTAACAGTGGTATCAGAGCTTTAATTTGGGTAATTTGTGTGGAGTGAAACCCTAATTTCACTATATCTTCTAAAATATAGGGAATTTTTATTAGAAATTTATACTGGAGATGTAATAAGATATAATAGAATTACATTACAAATTTCAAAAATTTTTGAGTTGTTTTGAGTGAATTGTTGTGACTTTATATTTTTTCATATATTTAATCTACAGGGAAAATTTTGTGATATTTTTTCACAAAATTTTGATTGAGGTTCCAATATCATAAGAGGAATCTACAGTAAAAATTTGGGACTTTTTGGATCAGTTTTTTATGCGTTATTGATATTTTAGGGTTTCATGAACCTTAATTTTTTTGTGGATCATGGAGTTGCAAACATTTTCAAGGGAAGATGATATTGATGCTAGAGAATAGTGGATCCTTTTAGAGAATCATTTTACAAAAAAATTGGGCTAAGATGATTACTTCATTTTTTTTGGGCCTGCACTACATTGGTTTGATCAATTGAGCTGTACAGAAAGGTTTTCTTCATGGAAAAAAATGGAACAGATCTTTTTAGATCATTGGGATATAAAATAAGTAGAAAAAGAAGAAGCAGTAGAATAAGAAGTAGAAAAAGAAGAATAAATAGAGGAATTAGTAGAAGAAGAAGAAGAATAAGAAGTAAAAGCAATAGAAGAAGAAGCAGATGAAGAAGAAGAAGAAGAAGAAAAAGAATAAGAAGAAGAATTGGATGATAAAGGTTCAAATTATTTGGTTCCAAAGAAATTTGAGTCAATTTTTCAATTTCATGGATGCATTCAAAAGAAAAGGGTTATTGTGTCCATAAACCCTACCAGTAAGTATAACTTCATCAACATGAATGTGTCTAAGCATCTACATGTTCAAGCAAAGAATATCAAAGAGGTTCAAGTAGATGGTAAGAATATTTCAATGTTTGAAGATATAAAGCTCATTATGGAAAAATATGTTTTGCATTCATATTTTTATGCTTTGGATATGGATGATGTGGATATAGTCCTTGGATATCCATGGTTAGAGACTTTGGGAACAATGAATATTAATGTTCAAAAAAAATTCATGAAATTTTGGTATAAGAAAAAGAAGATCACTTTACAAGATATCATAGTAAAAAAGGCACTAATAACAATCCAGGTAGATCATGAGGATGAGATGGAAATAGGTGATGAAGAACATGATGAAGATTCAGATGATATAAATAAAGACACACTACAAATGAGCACTTCATCTACTAAAGAGACAAAGAAGGAAAAGGTGGAAGAGGTAGAATCAAAGGTGGATAAGGTCAAAGTATTGGAAAAGGTTGAGGTATATAGACACCCACATCATCATGAGAGGAAACAATCATGGAACTAGGTGAAGAAGTGTCATAATAACAATCATTTTGTCTATATAGGAAATAAAATTTCCAATCATTATGGATATGCATTGAATTGAAAGAAAAAATACTATGGCACATGAAATGAATTGGGAAATCATTATGACTATGCATGGAAGAATACCTACTATGGTCATGGTTGGAATCAGAGAAGCGCAGTGGAATATGGTACATGGAATAAAAAGAGGAGTAATTATGTTGGGACACCAAAGCAATATAATTATGATCATGAATGAAATCAGAGGAGCACAATGGATTTTGGACACAAGCTTGGAGAGATATCACCTACCAATATCACATATGGATGGTTAGATGATTGAGATTGGAGACAAGTGTGTAATGATTTGAAGCGCACTCATTATTTGGTTTCTTTCTATGTTTCAAGGATGAAAAATGTCAAAGAGGGAAGTAATGATATGTACCTAGGAATATGATATATATATATATATATATATATATGTATGTATATGGGTTGATGGAGATGTTGACATGTGGTACACATCCCCTTAGTTTGTTGTATGGGTACAATATATTAGGATAATAGAGTAACTTGTGGAAATAGTACATTGGGTAATGGTCAGCCTACATTGGGATTAGGAGGTTATCCATCCATGGGTTAGATAGATGTATATATATAGGAGATGATTATCATGGTAAAGATATGAAGTAAGCATTGAGTCTTCTATTATAAGAGGATATTGGAGGTTGTCCCCTCGAAGAGACATTGTGGAGTTATTCCTTCCTAAAGGAGTATTATATGGTGTTTCCCTACCTTAAGGGTATTTCTGCATATATTGAATCTTAACATATTATGTTTTAGTGATTTTGATATAGTTGTTAATCAGGTCAAGAGTAAATATCAATGCAAGTTGTCTTATCTTAATAAATATAAATTTAGAGTGTGGGGCTTAATTAAATGTTTTAATGCTTTCAAGATTATGTCAATCCCTAGGGAAGAAAATAAAGTTGTCGATGAATTTTCTTTAGTTGTAGCCAACCTTATGCCCAATCAAGGTTCTAATTTACAAATCCTTACCATTGAATTAGTTCCATGTCCCTCAATACTAGATAATGTCAACCATTTGTAAGTATTCAGTGATGATTCAAAAATCATAGACTTCATGACTAACTCAAAAGTATTTAAGGCTCACATTATTGATGAGGTCAATGAAAATACCCTTGATGATGACAAACTTTAAGGCAAGCTTGATTAAAAGGTCATTCAATTCAGTGATAACAAGATCCCCTAAGGGATGATGGCCTTAGAAAGACTATTTGATTGTGATAAACTAGTTGAGACTATCATGATCCCCAAGGTAGATGGGAAGGACTACAATGTAATAGACCTAGGTTCCCAAGGTTAAACTCAACTAGTGAATATTGGTATAGCCTATACAAGCATTGAAATTGAGAAAGCCAAAGATATACTGACCAAGTATAAGGATCTAATAACATGGTCCTACGATGACTTAAATATATTTAATCATAGGTTCATAACCACACCATACCTATAAAGGAATATTGTAATCTATTTAGGCAAAAATAAAGGCCAGTCAACCCTATCATAGAACTAATGATACATAAAGAGGTCAAGAAGTTACTAGATTCTAAGATAGTGTTTCCCATTAGACACTCCAATTGGGTAGCTAATCTAGTACTAGTCAGGATGAAATATGGTGAAATTAGATTGTGCATTGATTTTATAAACTTGAATAGAGAATTTGAAAAGGAAAATTAACCCCTAATTCTCTTGACTAAGTACTACAAATTGTTTTTGGTTCTACCATGATGTATTTTCTTGATGGATTTTTAGGCTATAATCAGGTGCTGGTGAGTAAAGAAGACATAATGAAGAGTGTATTTGTTACTAAGTGGGGAACTTTTGCCTACAAGAGAATGCCTTTTATATTGATAAATGTAGGTGTAAACTTTCACAGAGTAATGGATCATGCATTCCAAGGACTCATAGGTAAGTGCATTATTATTTAAATGGATAACTTGACTATCTTTTCAAAAAACAAGGAAGATCACATCATGCACTTGCAACAAGTATTTGAAAGGTGTAGAAGGTATGTAATTTATCCCAACCCAAAGAAGAGCATTTTTTATGTAACTAAGGTAAAATTGTTGGGACATATTATAATTAAGGAGGGAATATCTATAGACCTAGATAGAGTAAATGAAATATCAAAGATAAAATCCCCTAATAATAAGAAGGAATTAAATTACTTCTTTGGTAAAATCAACTTTGTGAGGGAGTTTATTTCTAAGGAAGAAGTAATAGAGATCTTGAGAACTTTCCATGAAAAACTAGAAAGTGGATATTCATCTAGAAGGACAACAACCCATAAGATCCTTAGAGCTAGTTATTACTAGCCTACTATCTTCAAATATGTTGACAATCATGTGAGAGAATTCAACTCATGTCAAGTCTTAAACACTAAGGAGCCCAAGGCAGCCATGCCACTAAATCCAATAATGATTGATAAACCCTTTGCCCAATGGGGACTAGATTTTGTGGGGGGTCATTAACCCCAATTCATTAGAGGGACATAAGTATGTTCTAACTACTCTTAACTATTATAATAAATGGACTAAAGTAATGGTAACTAAGTAGTATAGGACTGAAGTGGTGATCAAATTTTTAGAAGAAAACATATGCACAAGGTTTAAGATACCTATATCTCTAGTTTGTGATAATGGATCTACCTTTGTATCTATTGAGATGACTGAGTGGGTATATCACAACAACATTATCCTCAAGTTCTCATCAAACCATTATCCTCAAGGTAATTGAGTGTCAGAATCAACAAATAAGAACTTGATGAAATCCATAAATAAGTTTGTAGCTAATAAACCAAGATCATGGCATAAGCTACTTAAGTATGTCCTTTGGGAAGATAAAACAAGAATCAAGTAATCTCTTAAGGCATCGCCATTCTTGCTAGTACATGGTCAAGAACCTATATTCCCCATAACACTCAAGCTACCAACCTATAATTTTATGTAAGATTACATGGAGGAGGATCAAGAATTTTCAAGTTCAAGGTTTTTGGACATCATACAAATGGAAGATGCAAGAGAGGAATATTTTACCAACTTTAGCAAACACTAAAACATGGTCAAGAGGTGGTTTGACAAACATTTAAAGATAAAGGTGTTTAGACAAGGAGACATAATTTTTATATGGGACAAAGCTTGATAACCATAGGGAAAAAATGGGAAGTTCACACCTTTTTATATTGGTCCATATCAAATTATTGAGACCCTAGGAAGCCAACACCTTCAAGTTGAAAGACTTACAAGGAGCAAAGTTTATATTTCCAACCAATGGGTAATACCTCAATCACTATTTATTTGTTGTCCCACTAGATGTCTTCATGGAATGAACTATAAAACTAGTTAGAGCTAGTGTAGGTAGGCTAGATTAGTTTCCTTTTTGTCCCTTGCTTGTACAAAGTGTTTGTATATATTTGTTTGTTTGTTTCCTTTACTTTCTATTGGTGTGATTTATGCTTGGTGTGTTTGTTTCCCTACTTTTTTTTATTTAAATAAGTCCTTTGGGGTAGTCCTTGACTCAAAATAAATTTAGATGATAAAAATGAACTCCATAGTTTAGGAATTCAGGTATGTTCTTTTAGCATTGGTTGATTATAGATTGTTAAAATATGAGCTTAATGTTATAGTTTAGAGAAACTAGTAAAGACTAATAAATAGGTTAATTATTCCTCAAGATTCTAAACCTTATTATAATCTAAGCTTGGTTCTAAGAATTATTTAACATATAGGGTGAAATATTGGATTATTAGGATATAGTCATGCTTGCACTTAAAAAATATTAATTACCTTGGATAAAGTTTATAGCTAAGGATGATTGTCTAAAGATCAAACATATGACCAAATCCTACAACTTGGTTAATCTGGTTCCCAAGCTTTATTAAAAAGTCAAAATATATTTTAAAAACAAATTATTGCAAAAAAACCTTTATAATCATAATTGATTCTAGTAATCTCCATCAGGGATATGGCCACATCGCTAATAGCAGAGTAATGCCTAAGACTTCCCTAAGCTAAAGCATGATTCTTAATGAACATCTAAATATGATGTAAGATAATGTTAATGGTTAAGGTCATGAATTTATAAGTTTTTCTCTAAATCCTATGGTAATCAGTAAGTGGAATCAAAGCACACAAATAACATGGCTATGCCTTGAAGTTTGATCCCAATTTTGCATGTGCAAGATTTATTCTAACCATGAACTAATCTTAACAATGGTGCTTGATCAAGTGGAATAAGTAGTCTAGTTATTAGTCTAAATTAGACTCTCTAAATTCTAATATATTATTATGTTTCCCTCATAAATCACCATTTTTTTAGGTCAACATACCTCCATTTCTAAAAAATGGGGACCCTTGTCTTAAATTATGCAAATTTGTAACTTAAATTTAAAAAATCACATGATCAATGTACCACTAACATGATTGCACATAGTCTTTATTTGAAGATCATTCACACATAATTTTAGTTAGCATATTTGTTCATAATTATGATTTAATATTTCCTAATTTTTTTAACATTAGATATTCATGTTTTAGGTTATAGCTTCAATGGAGTCGAGTTATAATGGGCAATGCCTGGGTTTCATGATTTTTTATATCAATTTGGCCTTTTACTAGCCTTTAGTATATTAAGGATAAAATTAAATTCATGATTAATCATATTGAAACCATTATTCAAATTACCTTAACTTAGGCCCTTTTAAATAAAATTCAAATTTGGTAGGAACAATTTATGTGGGAATAATTTATCATGTCATAGACTTATTTTAATTTTTATCCTAAGGTTTAGTTGTTTTTATTAACACGACGAAACCTTAGTCTAAACTTTTTTATGTTAGGTCTCTTTATTTTCTTGATCTCCCTTGGTTCCTTTTATTTCCACATGGTATAACTAAATGAAGGTTCCCATTTTCTATATACTTAGCCTAACATCCTTACCCTAAAGTTTATTGTACTTATTAATACAACAAACCTTAAGCTAAAATTATATGTTGTGTCTTTTATTATTCATGAGGTCCCCTTTATTATGTCTCAAAACTTGTCTTAAATATTCTAACCTAAGGTTTTATCATGTTTATTAACATGAAGTAAAACCAAAGTCTAACAACATTATGCTAAGTTCTTTATTTTCTTGAGTAGTGACTTAAATATCATTTTTATCTGTAGGATCAACGGTCCGTAATTGATCCATGAAAATGATCTAATGGTTAAAGATTAAATTTGAAAAGTTAAATACCCTACCCTAAGCTAAATTTTTAACATATTCTAAATATTAATGATGTGCATTTACTTGGGCAAGATTGATCTAATGGTGTGTATCAAGTAAAAATTTAAATGGAGCCCTAGGACAAGTAAGAAAGTGACAAGTATCACAATCTCAATTAAAGAATACATAATAACCAATGGTATTCAACCTTGTGGATCAATATCCAATAGTGCATATTTGCTTGGATGAAAATGATTAGATGGTGCATAACAAATGCTGAAAATTCAAAAGCCCTGAAGATAAATTCAAAGATGACATGTGGCATAGCCAATAGCCATAAATTAAAGCTCAAGCATATTTCAAAGATAGATAGTACATAGATGAGCATACACATTTTGATCAATGGTCCACAAAGTAGGAGGTGTAATTAAGTAGATCAATATCAATAGAGCATGATTAATGTGTGTAAATGATATAAATGGTGCAAGATCAAAATTAACATTTCAATAAAGCTAAGAGAAAACGTAGAAGTGAAAAGTGTCACAACTATGGGGAATGTAGCTAGCAGTAAATAATATTAAAGTTTTTAGATTGATATCAATGGTTCATGTTGATATATTCAAGGATGATCCAATGGTGCGAGATCAAGGTAGAATTTTCAAAAGTTAATGATCAATTTTTAAAAAATTAACAAGAAAAATGGCATGAAAATTCCATAGGGATGCCAAATCAGAGTTACATAAGTATAATATGCCAAGTTGAAGATTTTGTAAACCCAAGGAATGTAAGGGTATAAGTACATAATCTAGTTGGGATCTAAGTAATGAAGCTCGTGCAAGTTCAAACAACTACCACCATTAAAGAACTATAAAAAACCTTCAAGAGAGCCCTAACAAGTACATAAACCTTGATTCAACCCTATTATCAATGTAATCAAACCAATGAATTTGAATTATCACTTGTGTAAAGATAATTCAATCCAAAATTGAACTAAAAACCACTATCAAGTTATCTAGAGAAGCCCACATCCATGGCAGCTCAAAAAATTGTTTCAAGGAAATATGTGGAGCTTTATCTAACTTTAGATATAAAAGAGAGTGTTTTTAAAGACACAATTTAATGCCACAAATCTAAATATAGGGGACAACAATTGGTCAAGATCATTTTGAACCATTGAGAACTAGTAGCCCATCATAAGAGGAGAACATGTCTACAAAGAGGCTCTACTACAATGATCAAGGGCATCTTGTAATAGAACAAAATTTAGAAGAGACTTCTATCCTGTCTTAGGAATAAGAAAGGAATTACTCTTGTAAAAAAGGACCTCAATAACCCAAAATATCTATTCATTATTGATCTCTAGCTGATTAATAAGAAACATCATAGAATGAATATTTTGCAAGGAAGATAAAAGGTTGTAGTACCAGGCTCCCAAAGTTAGTTGGATTTGGAATATTCTTTTGTAACTAGCATTGTATATTTTTTGAAAATGAATATTATTTTTTGAAAGGCATGTACATCTTGTAAATTACATTGCCTATAGGTTAGTATATTAGAAAAGGTCATTTGTTCTAGAATGTAGTAGAAAGGATAGTTGTCCTAGACACATGTACAAATGCAATTTAACATTACCGACCAGCATACCTCATGAATAGTATATATAAAGAGGCATTGCAAATTATAAGAGGGAAAGAGTTTTTAAGGCCAAAAACTATTTGTAACTTTTGAGAAAATTAATATAATCAAGGAATTTTTCAAATTTTGTTCACATTTTTCTTGTGTGAATTGATATCATGGTTTCTCTCTCATTTTTCTGGTCTCATCTTCAAATTTGAATGGTTTTTATGAATTTTTAAAGTTCATTTGTTAATATAGAGTTATTAATTTGGGATAATGCTAGCTTAGTTAAAATTTATTAGGTTTACTTCACTTTATTTTCTCTTTTTGCATTTGGGCTAATGTTATTTGCTTGCTGGGGTAAAAATCTTAAGGTAGATCTTGATCTTATTTGCATATTTTTATACTTTCCTCAGATGTTTGCCTAATGTGTGGTAGGATTTGAGCTTATGCTACTTCATGTTTCATAATGGTAAAATGCATATTCATATGGAATTGAAACTTTGTAATAATGTTTGAAATAAAGATCAACAAAACTTCTCTTTTTTGCCCTACCCTTCCTTTTGCTCATTTTTATCAATTCACCTTATATTAGCTTTATTGTGAATACTCATCTTAGTTTAGCTTTAGATTTAGTTTTGAGCATAATTCACTTTAAATAGCATAAATCATCTTACAAATCAAAGATTAAATATTAATCCACAATGGTTCCTAACCACCAAACGATATAAATTTTTGAAATAATCAACTTGTTCTACCTCTATTCTACCAAGGATAATAGGATTATCACAACTAGGAACTCATGCAATGGATTATGTGAATCCAAAAATGAGAAGTGTTTCTTAAACATTATTTTAACCCACTAATACATTTAGGTGTATCAACACTACCTTCATTATCGTGAGGTAGATGTAGTATAAATTCTTCCCTTGGATTATGATGGAGGGAGAGCATCATCAGAGAGGGTGGTTTAGATGGAGAGATTGGGGGATGATAGAGAATGAATCTAGAAACCCTTACACACACCACTTAATATATCATGTTTCATTATTAATTTCTTGATATAGATAGCGTATCATGTTTTATGTACTTTTCTTTTAGGTGATTATTAATATGTTTTCTACTATGATCTTGATTCTTAATGATGATCATGTTATTTTATTGAATGATTTCACTAGTTTTGTGATCGTACTATCTTATCTTATATAAGGCAATTGTTTGGCTAAATGAGTGGATTTTTTTATGTTTAATTATCTCATTTCCTTATTATCTATGGTTGCATAGTAAAATATTATGATGTTGTGATGGATTCCATAATCATTACTCAATCTATACAATTTAGATAATAATAATTAAAGATTATTATTATGATATTATAATTTAAATGTTGAAAGATAAATAACATTATTTTCAAAATATTGTATTTGATTAATTATTTGACCAAAGGATTTATAATCATAATATATACTAGATAAATGAATATATTAATGTTAATTATTTAATGATTTTAGGAAATCATTGTAATTGTTATGTATGTTTTTGGATAGCATTTCAACATTAAACTTTAGTCTTGTAATACCTAGCTGAATTGTCATGTCATATAATAATTATTATATTTGGTTGACGGTATTTGCATGGGAATAAATTACTTATCGACTAGTTGATAGCCTTTGCATGGAATAAAACATGAGGATTATGTGATTTATGGTTTAGTTGGTCGATGATGGATTGTTTAAGTCATTATCATGCAAATTTTATAAGGAATATAAAATGAATTTTTATGGGATTCAATAGAATCCTTGAGATGATTAGGGTTGCTAATCATCTATTTAATTTAGTTAAGTATCATTTTCGATAAAATAATAGGGTTCACTATGTTTGCATGGTGATGAAATATGAGTTTTTGAACTATCTTGGAATGCATATTTTTGGATTGAGTTTAATCTATTATTAATGGTGGAGAAATGGAAGGTGAGTAGGTTGATGGAAAAAGAATAAAAAGAGGAGGATAGGGGTTGTGAATAAGATGGTTCACAACATACAAAGAGGAAGATAAATAAGGAGGAGAAGGTGTTAACAAGTGAAAGTAGAAGGAATTTGTTTGAATTTCTTTGACATCCCTACATTTACCAAGTTAGTTTTTTAATTAAATTTATGTGTAAAATATAAAATGGGGTTTTTTTAATATGTTTGATTATTGAGTTTCTTTGTTTGAATCTTAGAAATAATGGGTTATATGTGGTGCCCTATGGAAGGCTCATCCTCCATAGAACCCCTCATTCAAACTAGGGTAACTTGAGGAGGTTAGGATAGAACCGTAGAGTTTGCCATGGTTGTTTTAGACTTGTATGTGAATTTTTGTCCTAAACTCCTCTCCCAATATAAAAAACTTTATTCATTATTCAAAATATATTTTTATTAGGTATATACATTTTAGTTAGAAGCTAATAGGTTTGAATCAGTTTGTTATATATTCATTTTGGGTATTTATAATAAGGTTAAAAACTTTAAATAGTATATATGTTTGACTATGTATACATCTATTGGATTTTGAGTTTGATGAAATAATTCCTTATAAAAATTAGACTGTGATATATATATATATACACAAATATATACATATGTATATATTTAGTCTAAACCAATAAAGTATATATATACATATACATATATATATAGACTCACACAAACACAGACACATAATATTGCCTATATCTTGATTCTTAAGGATTTAATATGTGACTATATGTGTGTGTGTGTTTGTATATATACCTATTTTTAACTATCAAACTTTAATATGTGACTCTGTGTATGTGTGTACAATCACTTATTAAAGTCTGATAGTTGAATATATATATATATTCAACTGTTAGACTTTAATAAGTGACTATATGTGTTGTGTGTGTGTGTGTGTGTGTGTGTGTGTGTGTACACCTGTAATTGATAGATGGAATTTAATGTGACTATATATATTATATTTTAAAATATGAAGTTATTTGTTTGGGAAAATTAGAAGATATGGATTCAATTAGTTTTATTTAGATTTAGATTCAAATGAGATTATACATTCAGGGCATAAATTATAGTTTAAAATATAAGCTAATTTATGAAATATTTTGCTATTCATACTTGTTTATTTATGGATTTCAAAACTTATTGTGTAGTCACTTTGTGTAACCTGGGTATGGGTAGATGAATAATATGAATGTAAGGGTATGTATTTGGCTTTATGAAAGTATATATACTAATAAACTATTAAAAAAATCATGGTAGAGTTTAGTTATTCATTATGATTATGAACTTTGCATATATTTAGATATGATTGTGTATTGTTGTTATTTAGTTGAACTATGTAAGAATTTGCTTAGTCCATAGAGGGACTGGGTATACAGGTTCAATTACATATTAGAATTATTTTATTTAGCCAATACTAAGTTGTTATTAATAATACTTAATTTAGGTATTCAGTTGTGTGTTGTTGATTTTTTACGACCCAAGTTGGGTATTTGGTTGTGGGTTGTTAATTTTTTTATTACATAATACCCAAGATGGGTAAAGATGACTGTGTTCTTTTGCTCATTTGAACTAAACTTAATTTGAAAAATTTGAAATACTGATTGGATTTAATTGATTAAATATTTTTTATGAATAAAGGAGTAATTGAGTTTAATTTATGAATTTTGTGTGTTTTATTTATCATAGACAAATGGAATTTATTAGTTTAATGAAAAATACTATGGGGCCTTTGATTTTGAACTGACTATATATTTATCATATATAGTATACTCTAAGTTGAATGATAGTGGATGTCATATTAGTAGTATACTGTATAAAATGAAGTATATATAATGGCTATGTGAATATATATATATCAATGCATACATACGTGTTATAAATGTTATAATAATAATAGTGTGTAATTGATTCTTGTTTATATTTGGTTAGTATAAAATCATTAGAATAATATATTTAAGATTTAAATATAAAGCATTTTACATGTTTAGACTAGCTATTGTTATGTGTCAAATATGAACAATTTATTAAGCCTATGTTATAATATTATTTCATGGAGAAATAATATTATCAGTTGTTTAGTGGTTAAAACAACTAGCGGTCTAGATAATCATTACCTAAATGGTATGATATATTGAGGACTATTTTTGGATTTTGTTTATTATTTTTAATAAATTGGATGTATGGATTCATTTCACTTTATTTGATGAACTAAATGAATGTCTATGATATTTCTATACCTAGCATAATTTTCATTAGCTAAAGTGAAATATTATGAAATGAATCTATTAGTTTTTATATTATTATTTTTATTTTACTGAATCTCACATTCATGACCCTAAATAAATAGTGGATAGATTCCACTGGCGTAATTAGCACTATTAATGCAAGAAGAGGTGTAATCTGATCAAGTGGTGTGTATGAATTTGATTGATCCTAGAGATCATTTATTATTGAAAAATTTGGCCAAATTAATGTTTGATAATCATTATCATTACATATGTTTATATAGTATTCATATTTGTGTGATATAATATATAGATTTATTTATGGTACACATTATGTATTAAATATTTTCAACACATGGGTTCTAATTTGCTACTCTATATTCATGCATTGTCGTTATCTACCCATCCATGAATGGAGGGCCATCCCTTTGTTTGGGAGATAGTATGGGGGATATATGGTCCATGGTTGATTTGTACAATCACTTGGATGATGCTCTCCCTCTTAGCTAGAGTACTATACTTGAGACTACACTTGAGATTACATATTGATACTTGAGCCATGGAGACTCTTGAGTTATGGATACTCTACTCAAAGGATATTTGTATCATGTTTTATCATTTGAGATATTATTATGTATTACTGAAAACTATAACATTTATTCATTATACTTATATAGTAGTGGTTATAATGTTGTATTCATCATGGTTGATTTTGAATTATTTCATTTATGATGAGATGCAGTATTTATTATTGTTTTAGTATTATTCATGATTATTATATCTATCTATGGTGATCCTTAGGTAAGTGGATTATCGATAAACCTTTTTGGTTAACTAAATTAATATAGTTAGTCATAGATCACTAGTTATGTTTCTTGTGGTGAAACTTATATGTTGAATATGAGTAATTAATTTTTTTTAAATTATTCCTATATTTTGGTAAAACCTAGTTGGGTTGTTATAGATTCATGAGCAAAACCATTATGTATCACCTCCAAAGTTTATCCTTCTAAAATAAAGCTATTCTTCTCCTTCTTGTAATCTCTACTAGTTTCATACACTTTTATCACCTCCATCTCTAGTCTAGTGATGTGAGCGATAAATTCTTTAAAGATGTCAAGCAAAACCCCATTGATGTTCAATGTTCTATTATCCTAAGATTCAAAAAATAATTTCAAGACATTTTTGTCATGACCTTCTATTCTCTACATAAAATTCTCCATTCCCCCTATTTGGAGGATATCCCAAACTTCATTATTTTTCACCTCCTCTGGCATCTTGGTTCATTTTTCTTAGCGATCCCCATAAAGAACAAGATGATATTATTATATCTCTTTGACCTAAAATAGGATTTTTTGGACTACCCAAATTTTAAATGACAGTTTACATTGAGTATCTCATGTTAACCCACTCAAAGTTGTTATCGATGTGCTTCCAAACTTGAAAAGTCTTTAAACTATGTTGTCTTATTCCTAAATAATATATAAACTTCTCTCTAAGAACTTTGAAGAGGATAAAGGGAGTAACATTAATACCCAATTGGATGTTAACATTATAGGATAATTAACAATTACATATTTTTTAAAATTTCTTTACTATATTGAAAGTTAACATTGTAGGGTAATATAGTAAAGCAATTTGAAAAAATATCCAATTGTTAATTAACATTCTTCTCATAGATAGTAATGAAATTGTAATTTTTTTGTGGAATAATTATAAAAATATTAGAAATTTATGTTGTCTATCATGTTATAAAACTTAATAATTACTTTTAATATCCAACCAATCTCTAGATGGACTAACATGATTTTTAAAATTTCCCACATCCTCTTCATCCTAAATTAAGGGTAATACTGTATATAATTATGTCATAATCCACTTATGATTTTTAAATTTTTTACTTGAACTGACCTTTGTAGATACATTAATTTTTTCCTTCAGGAACTCATTTTTTGAAGGATTGAATACAATAGTGTTTTCAATAATCTAAGGAAATTGAGCATCCCTCCAAATTATATTCAAATTATTAATACAAGTTTATTCTTTTTTAACATAATGTTAAGCACCCTAATAAAATACAATACACTCTTCCATTTTAGCTTATTGTAGTATTTTTTATATATTTTTTTCTATGTTGATATTTATATCAAAGGAAAAAAAATGCACATTGAAATTATGCAGATATAGTGGTAAAAAATTAGGTCATCATTCCTCTTGTTTGAATGTGTTCATTATTTATTTGAAATGTTTGTTTTGTTTTTGAATTAAATTTAAGTACAAGCAGTCCATATAGATCAAGAAAAATTAATTTTTTTTAAAGTCATTTTAAAAAATAAAAATATTGAGATTCAGATGGAAATAAATTTATTCTAGAATTTAAACTGAATTAAAAAAGAATTGAAAATAGTAATTATAAGGTTGAATACATTTAAAATAATGATAAATAATTAAATATATATAATATAAAATGTAAAAATGATTTAAAATAATTGAAAATATAAAAATTAAACAATATTATATTTAACCCTCCAATTATAATCTATATGAATACTTTGAAACAAATAGGTGTAAAAAATTAGCCAACTATGTGATAAAAAGCAAGAAAATTTTGTCAAGTGGTAATTGGTTTTTTTTAACTAGAATTTGGAATTGATAGGTACATTAGTATTATTTTATTAAAATATTTTTAAATAACTCAAATGTTTTAAAATAACTTATGCTAATAAAAATGGAAGAAAAGTATCAAAATCAACAAAGCATGATCAGTGAAACAAGATTAACTATGAACAAAATAAAAGACTAGTTATTTATCATTTTTTATCTAACTATGTGAAACTATATTTAGATTGAAAATTTAAACCATTATGATTGTAAAAAATTAATTACCAATTAAAATTCTAAACCACTAGTAATTCATTATTATTTATATTTATAATGAATATTCAAATGAATATGAATAATCATTTTTATTTAGAATGAATATTCAAACCAATATGAGTGAAAACCTCTAGTTGGAAATAAAAAGGTTTGAATTAAGGAAACAATATTTATATAAATATTATAAATTTATTTTGTCTATCATGTCACAAAACTTATTCATTACTTGTAAGAGCTAACCAATCTCTAGATAGACTAAGATCATTTATAAATTTTATCACATCCTCTTCATTCTCAATTAAGACTAATTATGTATACAATGATGTCGTAATCCACTTATGCTTTTTAATTTTTTGACTTGGAGTGACCTTCATGGATATGATAATTTTTTCTTTAGTCATTCATTTTTGACAAGATTGATTATGATAGTGTTTTTAATCTTCTAAGGAAATTGAGCATGCTTCCAAATTATATTCAAATTATTAATATAATTTTATTCTTTTTTATCACCATGATAAGCACCCTAATAAAATATAATACACTCTTCCACTTTAATTTATTATAAAAAAAAATTATATGTTAGTATCTATATCAGATAAAAGCAAAAATGCACATTGAAATTATGTTGATGTAATGGTAAAAAATTGGGTCACCATTCCTCTTGGTTGAATGTGTTCATTTTTTATTTTGAATGTTTCTTTTCTTTTTGAAATAAATTTATGTACTAGCAATCCATATAAATCAAGAACAAGTAAATTTTTTAGAGGCATTGAAAAAAATAAAAATATTGATATTTAGATGGAAATAAATTTATTCTATAATTTAATATTGAATTCAAAAATAATTAAAAACACTAATTAAAAAATTAAATACATTTAAAATAACAATGAACAAATGAATACATATAATCTAAAATGTAACAATGATAAACAAATAATTAAAAATATAAAAATTAAATAATCTTATATTTAATCCTTCAATTATAGTCTATATAAATACATCAAAAAAAAATAGGTACAAAAATATAGCCAACTATGTGATTAAAAAGCAAGGAAAAATTGCCAAGTGGTATTTGTTTTTTTGTTTTTTTTTAATTAAAATTTGGAATTGATAGGTACATTATCCCTAGTTTAGATAAAATAATTTTAAATAAATAAAATATTGTTAAATAACTTGTGATAAGCAGAAATGAAGAAAAGTATAAAATTTAACAAAGCATGATCAAATGAAACAAGACTAACTATGAACAAAACAAAAAACTAGTTATTTATTATTTATGATCTGACAGTTTGAAATTATATTTAGATTGAAAATTCAAACCATTATGATTGAAAAATAATAATTATCAATTAACATTCCAAACTACTAGCAATTTATAATTATTTGTATTTATAATTAATATTTAAATAAATACACATAATCATTTTTATTTAGAATGAATATTTAAACCAATATGAACGAAAACCTCTAGTTGGCAATAAAAAAGTTTGAATCAAGAAAATAATATTTAGTTTATCCTTTAGTATTTTGATTTAAAATTTAATATATCCTATAACATTTTAATTTCAAACCAATATGAATGAAATACTATAGTTTTCAATTAAATGTTCAATATTCACACACATTTACATGGAAATATCCAATTTGTATTTAACATTGTAGGCCAATATAGAAAATAAATCTAAAAAAACATCCAATTGTTAATTAACATTCTAGTCACATATGTATAAATGGAAATATATAATTGTTAATTAACATTATAGTCATAATGTATAAATGGAAATACCCAATTGAAATTTAACATTGTAAGATAATATATTAAAGTAATTTGTAAAAATGTCCAATTGTTAATTAGCATTCATGTCATAAATAGTAATGCAATTGCAATTTTTTATGGAATATTTATATAAATATTATAAATTTATTTTTCTATCATGTCACAAAACTTAATCATTACTTGTAAGAGCCAACCAATCTCTATATAAACTAAGATGATTTAAAAAAATCATCATGTCCTCTTTATTCTCAGTTAAGGCTAATCATGTATATAATGATTCCAAAAGCCACTTATGATTTTCACATTTTTGAATTAGAGTGACCTTCATGGATATGATAAACTTTTTCTTTGAGAACTCATTTTTTTGATAGGATTGACTACAATAGTGTTTTCAATGTTCTAAGTAAATTGAGCATCCCTCCAAATTATATTCAAATTATTAATACAATATTATTATTTTTTATCACAATGCTAAGGACAACAATAAAATATACTACACTCTTCCAATTTAGCTTGTTATAATTTTAATATAATTTTTTATGAATTATTATCTATATCAACAAAATAAAAAATGGACGTATTTAGTGGTAAAAATCTGGGTCACCATTCCTCTTGGTTGAATGTGTTCATTATTTTTTTGGATTGTTTCTTTTCTTTTTAAAATAAATTTCTGTACTACCAATCCATCTAAATTATTAAAAAAAAAATAGAGGCATTATAAAAAATAAAAATATTAAAATTCAAAGGGAAATGCATTTATATTAGAATTTAACACTAAATTGAAAACACTAATTAAATAATTAAATATATATAATCTAAAATGTAACAATGATAAAAAATAATCAAAAATATAAAAATTAAACAATATTATATTTAAGCCTCCAATTATAATCTATATGAATACATTGAAAAAAAAGGTATAAAAATCTAGCCAACAAAATGATAAAAAAGGAAGGAAATTTTGCCAAGTGATAATTGGTTTTTTTATTTAGAATTTGGAATTGATAGAACATTAAACCTAGTTTAGATAAAATAATTTGAAAGAAATCAAATATTGTAATATAACCTGTGACAAGTATAATGGAAGATAACTATCAAAATCAACAAAGCACGATCGAATGGAATAAGACTAACTATGAACAAAACAAAAGACTAGTTGTTTATTGTTTATGATCTAACTATGTGAAACTAAATTAAGATAATTGATCAATAGAGACCAATTTTTAAAGTGACACAATAACTATAATTATAACTAATGAGGGTTAATATTTTCCAAAAGGGGATAAGAACAACTGACATTATTATCCTCTACTAGTCAATTATGACCTTTAGATAGGCAAATCAAAGCATAATCAGATGTGGTTGCATAAAACATGTGCGTACATGGAGAATCGACCTTCAGATGTGCATGAATGGCCTGAAAATCACTTTTTAAATTTTTAAATCATCTTAAATATTACAAATATAAAAGAGGGGATTGTAATGGGTTAAGCTAACCCTGATCACCCCCATGATGATTACTTATTACTTACATATTCAATAACATGAAAAAGGAATTCAAGCCCACATAGTTTCCCACTTAGATTATTTTGTATAATTTTTCTCCTTTTGCTACATGAATTCATTTAGTGATGGATTGAAACTTGATAATTCTTTTATTGAATTGGACAAAACATGCTCTTAACTTTGCTAAGGACTATCTCAAATGATTGGAATCAAATTTGGGAAGAATATGGAAGTTTTGATTAGTTTTCAATAGTGTAAGTGTGCCTCAATATTTAAATTTCCAATTGATAGAATAAGTGATTTAGATGTACCTTTATAGTAATACAAAGGAGAAAATCTTACACTATCTATCCTAAAAATATGCACCTACCTATAAGGGATGGTGTAACATTAGAATTTACTAGAATAATGCAGTTAAAAATAAATAAAACATTTAGACCACACTTATTCTTTCATTAGATTACACCATGAGAGTATAATTAGTGACCTTAACATATTAACTATATTAAATAGAAGTAAACATGTATTAATAGTTACTAATCACTAGCATCTTATATAACATAACATAATTGCATGAGGAAAGTAATCATATTAAAATCCAGCCATAACTGGTACAATATAGCCACTACTATTAAGGTACAAATAATAAATCAATTATATTTCTAATAGGCATGATGTCTCAACATAAATACAATGATAGGTAAAATGCCCATAGAGCTCGAGTCATTCTAAATCTTATATTCCTGATAATTCCAAGTGTAGTCTCTAAGTAAGTACTGTAGTGGGGAGGGAGAGTATCATCTGAGTACTTTTCCACACCAACAATGGACCATCAATCCCCCACACAATCCCTTCTCTCATGTAATGCCCCTCCCTTCATGTATGGGTAGATGGTGTGGGAATCAAGAGATATATGATAATATTCATGTGTTGTAATATTTATACTACATGATGTGTACCATAAATAAAAATATATTCTAATATGATATCACATAATCATATAAATAATACATATGAAATGACAATGTCTATTTAACATTACTATTTCTAAAGTTTTCAAATAACTATTGATCTTTAGGATCAATCAAATTCATACACACCACTTGATCAGATTACCTTCATCTAGCATTGGTGGTGTTAAGTAAGCTAGCAAAATCTATCTCACTACTTAGTTAATACCAACAATGCAAGATTTGGTTAAACTCTCAATAACCAATAGATTCATATAGATTTATTCCTGCTAGCAATCATTATTTTAGCTATGAATAGGAATAATCATTTTTCATACATTTAGTCTATCAAATGTATCAATGAATATCTATCCTTCTTTTTCATTACATAATAATAATCATGACAAACAAGTTTATTTACCAAATAGGTAAAATATAACTCATAATATAGAATCTACTTTCTATAAGCAAATGCAATGTAATAAAACCATCATTCTCACAATATACTGCACATACTACTTAATTAATATAATAGTTTTAATGATTTTAAAGGATATAAGAACTTATAAATCTAAGCATAATATTTCTTTAAATTATACTTATATGGAGGTTTTATGCATAATTTTAAGCACACTATCCTTTATGTTCTTATGAAAATTATATACATGGGTAATCATCCAATATATTCATACCTATTATATATATGTATGTGGACCTAGGTTCACCTATAATATATATACATTGTTACTTATATATATAACCCATATTATATATAAATTTGCCATGGCATGGCATATATATATATATATATATATATGGGTTTATATATATATATATATATATATATATATATATATATATATATATATATATATATATGACATGCCATGGCAAATTTCCACTTATTTTAAAGACTGTATGATTCAATAATCCTTTTTATAAACTAACAAATAAATCTGAAAGGAATCCCATTATTTTATTTTAGACACTACTAAATTCATAGAAGCCTCTATATTAGAATGTGTATGATTTTTACCCCAAAATCATTCAAATATAATACCCTACTTTTTTCTAAAATTTCTCAATAGTGCTCATACTTTTGGAAAACAAAGTATAATAAGCATAAACCTAGCACTATGCTTATATCAACCATAGGTAATTTATATATATACTTTCAAAATTTATAAATAAAACTCTAGATTCAAATTTCTTTTTGATGTTTCCATAATCGAAACATTCTAAAGGAGGTAATTTTGTTCACAGACATCTATCCATACCAATATATAGTTGACTTAATTCCTAACTATGTTTAGAGGACATTTATATTATAAAATTCCTCCTTAATTTTACTATATATTATCTAATAAAAGATATCATCTTCCTTCCTATATATATATATATATATATATATATATATATATATATATATATATATATATATATATATATTCCCTATGTTCCTTAAGAC
>JARHVA010001089.1:1037500-1182500 GCA_037957365.1 Torreya grandis | reverse complement strand
CTCCAAGTTTTTCTGGAGTTTTAACCTACAATTTATGCCTCCAATCTCTACCAAAGATTTCAACATGATTTTGTATTTACACTTTCCTGTGGACTTTTCATCTATATAAAACAACCCCAAGTTCTACTGGAGTTTCCTCCTACTTCTAGCACCTACAAAACCTATCAACTTTGTAGTTAGTTTTCCCTTAGCATTCTCTCCAAAATCCATATATGGTAAAGAGATGAAGTTCAAGTCTAAAGGACCTAATTTAAATCTCAGTCTAGAATCTAACATAACTAAGATTACAAACATAGACCTAGGTCATATTGACCTAGGTGACTTCTAGACCAGGATCAACACAACATTCAAGAATGACTAGATCTAGAGCATCTATGAATTTGGACTGCCCAAGCAATAGATTGTCCCCCTAAATGTGTAAAGCCTTAAATTGGTACTCATGCTATCACAACATTATGATGCTAATAATAAAGAAGTTTTGAACAATAAAGAGAAAAAGATTCTAAATTTGGAAGCAAGTTTCATTAACTCTATGTTTATGATACCAAAATTTGAGAATTATCTAGATATAACCTCATAATCATCCAAAAATTTATTTCAATACAACAACATTGGATACTAGATAATGATGAAAAAGTAATGGCTAATAATCCCTAAGGTTACCTCTATCAGATTTCCTAAGACACTGGTAAGAATTGATCTCAAATGACAATGTCTACACAACATGATGCTACACCTAGTTAGTTAGCACAAATAGTGGGGAATAAATTCAATAAAATGGTGTCCCCAAGTACATTAGATTTTGGTCTCTCAAACACATGCAATAAATCCAAGACAACTCCCTATAATTTTTCAAGGATATTGTCTAACTCAGTAAGGGAAAGGTATGTAGAGATTGTAGTCTGCCCACTAGACAAATAGAAAGAAGATCTAGTGTTAGGGGACTATCAAGTATCAAAATTTTACCTTGGACATCCTACAAGAGAGGGATTGAAACATGATGTTCAATCTAGCATTAAATCCCTCTTTGATAAAGTGGATACTGACAAGGTTACTAAGGATGAGTTGAAAAATAAGGTTGAATAACTAATGATTGCATTGAAGAAATTTATCAAGCCTATTATTCAATCATCACAACCCGAACTAACACAACCCATTACCCAAATCATAAATCAAGTAACATTTGATGCAATGACATAAATTAGTAGCATGGAAAGGGCCACCAAGGAATGGGAAGAAGATCTCATCTCCAAAGGCAAATTTTTTTTTATATAATAATGGATCACTATATATTTTTGAGAGAGAGAAGAGTCACCCTAAGAGAACTGGTCAGCAAATATGAGGGAGAAATATTAATGTTTAATCTTTTCTATCCCAAATTGACAGTTATGGACTTGATTGACATGAACATCCTCCTTGTAAAAAACATACTAAAAAATGATAAAGAGCAAGAGGAATTAGATATATTATCTCAATTTAGAATAAAGTTGCTTACAGATGTTGCCCATAAGGCTAAAGTTACACATGACAAGGCCATTGACATGCTATATGACATTGAAAATTTCTTGAATAAATTGTCATGTCAACAAATAGATTATCATGATAATATATTTTCATTAGAGTAATTTCAAAATAAACTCAAAACGGTCATCAGAAAATAATCTAGATGAGATACAGTCTTTACCTTGAGCTCTATCCACTATTACATCAAGTATCATAACACATTAGATCAAATGGGTAAAGAGATTCAAAAATATAGAACTTTGAGAAGAGAAATTTTTGATATAGTATTAGATCATGAGATAACTAATCTCTACTCTTTTAGCCTAAATTAAGACAAAATAAAGGATATGTTCAAGTATTTTGATGTATATGTTTAAAAATTACAGGCTGAGAAGGATAAAGAGTCAGAATAAGTGTTAGTAATAGATTAATTCTTCTCATCAAAAAGCATTCTTGTATATTGTATTTTTAGTGTTGTAAAAATATTGTAAAGTTGTAAAAACTTATCTTGTAAATTGAAACTATCTTTTTTACTTCTCTTTTTAAGAAAGAGCCATGTGTATTTTAAACTTTCTATTTTGATAGATTGAAATTTGTAAAAAAAAGACTTGCAAATTACACTTTTCATATTAACAATTTTTAAGTTGCTTAAGTTATAAAAGCACATATTGTAAAATGCAATTCTAGTTTTGACAAAGTGGTATGAATTTAAAGTTTTAAAGTTCTCACTTGAAAATTACAAATTTGGATTTTGAAAAAAAGTAACTTAAGTTATCTTTTGTTCTAAAAATGAGTTTCACTTTGGTGCCCCATTTTCATGAAGAGCCATTGTAGTTGTATGAAGAGGACCAAGGGTGTTGCATTAATATTTTCAAAGTTCTATCCATGCCTCCACCAATTGAAGATCATGCCTAGATCTTGCATGTGTTTTTTTTAACTTTTTCACCACACCATGGGCACCATAACTATTGTAGATTATGGAGTTTCTAGATTTGCATGTTCTTCTACTAGGCATTGGATTTCATTAATAACTGCATCTCATTTATGAGATATTTTGTATAAATATGGGAAGTATAGTATTTCATATCTGATATTTTTACTTTTATATTTATTATTCTGCATTTTGAATAATTTTTCTACATGTAACTTAGAGAATGAGAAATAATGGAAGATTTGTCTTTCTTGTCTGAGAAATATTTGTGTATGCAAGGTTATTTTAATATCTGTGGATGTTTTAATTCTTATTTTAGTCATAAAATTTCATTTTTGGTATTTTCTTTTCCCTTTTGGAAGATTTTTTGATTAAAATAAAATAATCTTTTCCCTTGTATGAAAAATACAAAATATTGCCTTGGATTTCCCATTTGCATGATTTTGTGATCCTACAAATTTCAATATATTTAATATTCTATTGTGTTCATTCAATCAAGCATTAAAATACACTATAAAAATATTTAGTTCAATCACCATTTTTTAGTTTTATAAAGTGTCATTCTACAACTCTTTTCCCCAATTAAACCTTAGTTTATGAACAAGATCACTAAAGAAGCAAAAAAATTATAAACTAGTAATTTATCAGTTACACCAAATTTAGTGAAAGGAATTCATCCTTCTTTGGAGGTTCACCTCAATTCACCAAGGTCCTACATCTTGGAGGTGTTACTATTGTATCATTATATTTTTTGCATAATGAGCTATGCCATCAAAAACAAGTGCAAAATCTATGTGATAATAGTTTTGGTACATTTGGTGGGACCCAAAAATTAAAAAGATATTGGTTATATTATTAGTGAACATTGTATGATCCTTGTAAAAATTTCAAAAGCATCTGGTGACTCTACTAATTTATAGATTCAAATTTTCAAGATTTATGTATGCCAAGCAAACAAACAAGATCATCTGCTAAAGGTAAGAAAGCTGATTTTTTAGAATTATCATTTCCATCTAAAAAGATATCAAAATTAGTTGTACCTTGCCCTAGAGTATATTTTACAATTTACTTGCTTCTCCTCCAAGTATTCCCATCAATTTCATACCTCTATTAATGGCTAAAAATTTAAATTTCATAGCTTTCAATGGAAGTAGCCCACTCCAGTTGGCCCAGTATGATGACATACCTACTTCAACTTTAAAAATCATTCCATATTTTACTAGTGAAACTTCCACCAATCATATGAAAAACATACAAGATATTTCTAATCTTTGTTTAATTTTATAATATGGTACAAGATAATGTTGTAATTAGGCTCCTAGTCTCCTCTTTCAAAGATAAGGATTTATAATGGTATAGATGTCTTTCTCCCAATTCTATCCATGTTTGGGATGACCTAGGCACTACACTATGCAATCAATTTAAAGTTAAGAGTGACCACCTTTCTCTTATTGAATAGTTAACTACTATCCAATGGGCTCCTCATGAACACATGATTGACTTCAATTTCCAATTTTAAAATACATGGAATAGAATTCCTATATTGGTTAAGCCAACTCCAAATAATGCCTTCTTATATTACTTGAGAGCCTTGAATAATGATATATATGTTATGATTCAGTCAATGGGTGGCACCACACTTCCCAATGCCTATGAAATTGCACTAAGGGAAAAAATTATTTAATTCAAGAAGGAAAAATTGCCCCGAGGCCACCAATGCCCATGTTCCTAAAAAAACCCCTACACCACTTTCAATTACTCCAATTCCCACCACAATCAAATCACCATCTTTAACTCCCACTCCTACAGATGATTTATATAATTTAAGTCACCACTCAAGAGTTCTTGCAATGAGTTAATAGCAATGAAGAGGAAACAATTCCATAACTACAATCCTTATTAGCATGCTAACGTAGCATACCAACCCAATAGGCAGACATACCATGGAAATTCAAATCCACAAGGTCAAATTATTCAAGTAAAACCTCTAAATATTCATGCTCTACTTGTACCAAGTACTTCCAAAGATATTGTACCTATTCAAAATAATTTGGCCCAAGAGTATGAATGGTGTTATCCTCATTCTCAACCGCATAACCAAAATACTTGTCCTAATGGTGTTATCAACCAAGCCTTTATGGTGCAAGGCATATAAAAAACAAAAGGAAACTAAGAATAATCCACTTCCCAACAAGCAAATACACAATAACCTACTCAAGGTGAGGCAACTCTTCTAAACTAGCAAGAGGAGGTCTTTTATGGTGTGAATCAAGAGGAGGCATTAGTCAATGGTGGAGGTTTGGTGGTATCCAATACATGTTTGAATAAAATATCAATATAAAGTGATTAATACCCAAGGTTGGAATAAGTTACAACTTCCAAATTTGTACAAGAACTTGCAAAGAGCAACACAGTATAAAAACCACCCATTATACCTACATGTCAATCCAAAGCAAAGCTACCAACTCTAAATATCATGAAAGAAGACATAGATCCCATAAAGGCACCAAAAAATTTTGGTAATACCCCTTTTAGTAATGTTTAGTAGATTAAGAATACCAATTTTAATGTTACTATGTGGGAAGCATTATCCATTCCAGTGCAAAGAGATTTGTTATAAGAGGCCTTGAAAAACTTCTAGATAATGGATGAGATTCTAGCCAAGGGACGTAATGCTGAAATTAATTTGTGTCAACCATAAACTAACACTAAAATGATCAAAAAATGTTAATACTCCCACTTTATATCTTTCACTCATAGTAGGGAAGCATCTCATTCATAATTCCATGGTAGATTTAAGTGCTAGTAGTATTTTTATGCCCAAGAAAATAGTTGATGCCCTTGGTATAAAATATACAAATGTCAATAAGGGTGTGGTATAATTATATGGGACTATTGTTCAAATAATAGGAATATTAAAATGGCTAAATATAACTATTCATGTTTGTCCAAGTTTATCAATCTCTAAATATATCTTAGTTATATATCTTTGCCCATATTTTGCCATTTGTCTTTCATGAGGCTTCACTTGAAAAATAAGAGGGTAGATATCTTTGGATTGGTTTCACATGTTTCTTAGGATGAGATGTGGAACAAGAGTAATAATAAGAACTCAACTAGTATCTAAATACCATATTGAGCCATATAATCCTATCCTTGTAGACATGAAGTACACACTACAAGACTAGGAAGAGGAAGATGATCTTGAAGTTTCAACACCTATAGAAGAGATTCCAAACACTCATCTGGATGAATGGGTATCATCCCTCTAATTAGATCATTATGACTATGTACAAGAAACAAGGTTGGGCACATATTGCATTCATGAAAATGATGCAATAATCCTAAACCTAGTAAAATTAGTTGAATATCTTCAAGGAATGTGGCAATTATTTTTAAATGGTTTGAGAAGAAGGAATGGTACAAGTGTAGGTATTATCTTTATATCTCCATAACAAGAGAGTTATTTCTATTATTTTAGACTTTAGTTTAGCTACACAGACAATGTAGCTGAATATGAAGCTTTGATTCAAGGTCTACAATTGGCCAAGGAGATAAGGATAAAATCCCTATAAATATTTGGTGATAGTGATTTGATTATTCATTAAGTGAGATCCAAAAGCATAACTAAGAATAATTTTTTAAGATATTGTAAACATAGGGTTTAGTACATGTTAGAAGACTTTACCACTTTCAACACTCAAGTGGTACCAAGAGCATAGAATAAAGATAATGATTATATGACCTTAATAGGCTCCCAATATAACCTACCTAAATAAATAAATAATAAAAATAGCTAGCATGTAAGATTTATAGTAATCCATCTTTTCCTGATAATGCAACCAATTGGCAAGTCTTTGATAGTGACTAGTAAATTATCAACTTTCTGAGAGAAGAATCTCAATTTTCTTATAGAAATTAAGCAAGACTCCAAGATCAATATGTAGACTAAATAATCTATTTGAAGAAAAAAAAACTACCTATGGGTCTTCTTACACTAGAAAACATATTTAATTTAGATGATCAACTAAAAGGTGAAAATAATAACATCATGGTAAATGAAGAAGACTGTGATCCAATAGTCATCTTAGAAGGGAAATCACTAAAGATAGGAAAGGTATGTAATGATTCTAAAAAATAATATTTTATTAAGTTGTGTCAAGAATTTGATGATAACTTCCCTTAGAGTTATCATGATCTAAGGGGGTTTGACCTTAGCTTATCCCAACATAAAATAGAGCTTAATCCAAATACTAAGCTTCTTAGATAGAAGCAGAGACTAATTAATCAAAAGATAGAACCCCTAATGAAAAGTGAGTTTTTCAAATTGATAGAGGCTAACATAATATTCCCTATCAAACACTCATCTTGGGTAGCTAATTTGGTCCCTGTAAGAAAAAATAATGGTGAAATTAGGCTATGTGTAGATTCCAAGGATCTAAATAAACCATCTCTAAAAGACCGTTATCCCCTTCCTCCCATGGAGAAAATTCTACAAACTATATTAGGATCTAAAATGTTTTCTCTTCTAGATGGTTATTTTAGCTATAACCAAATCCTGGTGTAAGAATCAGACCAGTTGAATACTACCTTAACTATAAAATGGGGTACATATGCATATAAAAAGATGACATTCAGTCTAACTAATGTTGGTGAAACATTCCAAAGAGCCATGGATATGGATTTCAAAGGTTTGATAAATGAGATGATCTTGGTATACCTAGATGATATTACTATTTTATTAAAGCATGATGATGCACACCTATATCACCTTAGGATAATTTTCAAAAGGTATAGATAATTTAGAGTTTCCCTCAATCCAAAGAAGTAAATTTCATAGTTTATAAAGAAAAACTAATAAGACACATTGTTTCAAATGAGAGTCTTGTAATAGACCTAGAGATAATTAGTGATATATCTACATTAGCACTACCAAGCCATAAGAAAGGATTATAGATTTTTCTTGGAAAAATCAACTTCGTAAGAAGATTTGTTCCAAATTTTGCCTTTATGGCCAAACCCCTTACTATAATACTCAATAAGGGTGTCATTTTTAGCTAGACACAGGAGGGAAATGATATCTTTTAATCCATCAAACAAGTTATTTCTCAAGCTCCTACCCTAGTCAACCCCAACTATGAGAAAATTTTCATTATCTATGTTTTTGGAGGGGAAGGAAACATCTCAGCTATTATAACTCAGTAGAATAAAGAATAATTAGAATAACCAATATCTTTCTTCAGTAAATCCTAGAAGGATTATGAAAAAAATTATAATTTCATGGAGAAGCAAGTATATGTTTTGATTAAATCTCTCAAAAAATTAAAGCATGATTTGAGCAACATTTCAGGTGATAATTCAGGTCATGGTTCTACCCCAATTGGTGGCAGAACTTTTGGGAGCCATAACTTTTGCACCATAGCTTTGCTTGACTCCTCGTTTAAACCATTAGAATGATAATAATGAGGGGAACATTGTGAGATGGTATTGATAATTTCTTAGTGTATTTTGACCCCCTAAAAAACAAATGAAAGTGCCCCAAATTTCAATTTTATTAGTGTAGTCTAAAAATAGTAAGTTTCTAAAAATAGTAATTCCTTGAATTATGTATTATTATAAATAATGGAAGTTGAATCACTTGATCTCCCTTGAGATTTGTGACCTTAAAAATCCCCCTCATACCTTCAAAACATGTATAAATGAATATGTAACCTAAAATGTAAATGAGACATCTCTTCTTAGAGATAGGCATATGTTTGGGTCTACAAATTTGATGAATAAAACATCTCTTCTCAGAGATAACATTATGTTATTGTGTTGTTCTTGTTTATTGAATTATATTTCAAACAAATATTTTGAGTTTTGAATCAAAGAATATGCTCTCAATAATAAAATTCATCTGATGGTGAGTCACCAAAGTGTCAAAGAGTTCTTATTGGGCTGAGGGATAAATGAAAAAAGAGTAGGATGGATCACAAAGGTCATGGAATATGATGTGGACATCAAAATCACAAAGTTTTTAAGAAGGAAGGGTTTGTGTGAACAACTAGATTCTTATATCAAGAAAATTTAAGTACTATCTAAAATAGTATATGCTTAAAGTACATCTTAGCTAGCCAACCATCTCTATTTAATAATTAGATCTATGGCATGACCATTTTATTGTAGACTAGCGAGTACTTATATGACTTTCAACAATCAAATAAAAGGTATTTTAGACTCCAATCCATTTCTTATGTTCTTGTTGATGGAATATTGTTTAGAAAAGATATGAATGGAGTCATAATAAGATGCATCAAGCATAATCAAGTCCCCAAGGTGCTCTAAGAATTTCACAATGGCCCATCCTATGAATATTTCTCTAAAAGAACCAGGGCCATAAAAATAATGAGAGGGGGATATTATTAGCCTAAATTATTTAAAGATGATCATCAATGGGTAGAGAACTACAAAAATTGTGCTTACTTCATAGGCAAATAAAAATTATAAGTTTTCCCTTAGACCAATTCAAGTTGACCAACCATTTGCTCAATGGGTATTGGATTTCATTAGTATGATCAATCCACCATTGATTACAGGCCAAAAATGGGTCTTCATAGCAATGGACTATTTCACAAGATGGATTGAAGCATTTACACTAAATGATGCCATAGAGGCATCTATCCTAGATTCATGGATGACATAGTCTCAAGGTTTGGTATTACTCACACCATTATCTCAAACAATACCAAAGCTTATATGGGAACTCAAGTGAGTGAATGGGTTGTAAATCACAATGTATATTTGATTAATTCTTCCAATTATTACCCATAAGGTAATGGCTTGGTTGAGTCTACCAATAAGAACCTCATAAGAATTATCAAAAAAACAATGAAGGATAACCAAAGGACATGGCACATAAAGTTGAAATTAGCATTATGGGATGATAGGATCACCCCTAAGAGAGCCATTGGTAACTACCCATTAATTTTGGTATATGGAAGGGAAGCTCAAGTCCCATTATCAATTATTTTACCATCTCTAGAGCTTAATCATCAATTGGAGTTGATTTATAATGATGAAATAATAGTAAGATTAGTAGAACTCATGGAACTATAAAAAATCAGGAACCAGTTGATGAAAGTTTTGAAGGTATATCAATCTCAATCAAAAAGGACTTTCGATAAAAAAAAGCATCTAATAGGAGCTTCAGGGAAGGAGACATGGCTCTCAAATGGGATGCAGATAAGGCTAAACTAGGTAAGCACACCAAATTTGATGTGATATGGAGTGGTCCATACATTATAACTCAGTGAAAATGAGCTAATGAATTTTATCTATATAAGCTCAATAGATTAAAACTACCTATCCTAGTCAATGGTATATATCTCAAAGCTTGTTTTTGAGGTTGAAATTCATTCCAAAAAATAGAGTTTTGTATATAATAGGGTTAATTGTATTTTCCAAATAAGTGCTTTCACACATGTCAACTCATTAAGATTTTTTTTGTTTCCTTATTTTGTTCTATTTTTCTCTATATTATTCTTGTTCTAGGCAAATTCTAGTTTTGCTCTTCACTAGTTAAGTGTGTTAAGATTAAAATGATTCCATGCCCAATGAACTAGAAGACTACTAGAAAGAAATTGATTAACAGGTAATAAACCCATAGAGGTCACCAAAATCTTCATATTTTGTCCCAAAAATATAAAAATTTCAATTACCCTAAGGGACACCCCTTAATTTTTTGGAAAAATGCCTTAAATTGACCTAAAACACCCATTTTCCTAGGCCTACAAAATTTGGAGGGACTACAATTTATAGTTTGTAAAATTTCAAATTGCTTCTCAAACTATAGATCCTAAAATATACTAACCTGTAGAATCTAGAAATTGGACTGTAATTTTTAATTTACAACTTAAAAATTGTAGTCTATATTCTAGATCTTGAAAATACACTAAGCTAGTAGAAACTAGAGATGTGATTACAATTTTCAATTTTGAAAAATTACAAATTTCATCTAAGCCTCCATTTCCTACTAACCAAGTAGCTTGTGAAAACTAAAACTTGGATTACAATTTGAAATTTTTAAAATTGAAAATTGCAATTAGAGTTCTGCTTCCCGTGAACCACTCTAACCAAAATCCAAAACACAGAGAGCAATTTACAATTTGCAAAATTACAAATGGCAATCTAGGTTACACTTCTTACCAATAACCTTCCTTGTATAATTTTTAACTCTAAGAGTAATTTAAAATATTTAAATTTTCAAGTTGCTTCCTAAGTTCTACCTTCCCATTTTCAAATGTCAACCTAGCTTCACCCACATAATCTAGAGTTTAACATGCAATTTGCAAAATTGTGAAAGTGTTCCTAGACTCTATATCTCTACTAACCACCACTTTAGGGCATTAATTATAGGAAAATTCAATATCAATAAATATAATTAGGTTTTTATAAGTAATTATTTAATCTTTCTAAGTGCATTTTGGAGCTCCCACCTCAAATTGTGAATTGTCCTACAAGCCATGACCTCAAGTAATGACCTTGACCCATGAATGCAAACCAAACTTTCAACCACATGCCATGATGTCATTATCACCTTACATGGTACTTCATTCTACCTTATTGCATTTTTTAAGCCATCTTTCTTGCAATATTAAAATTTTTTGAGTTATTTTTATTACTAAAAAAAGTTTTAATTATAATTTTTAGGTTTCCATTGCTTGTTTTGGTGTCATTAGGGTATTAGGGTTTTTGTCATGTTGTTATTATGTAGTCTTTTTCTTCAAAAGGTTGTGTTTTTAAAATCATAGTGAACACCTAATGTTTCCACTAAAATTCCAATTCAAACCAGCTAATATTCCCATTATTTCCCAAACTAGGCAAATATTCCTTGCAAACATTCTTTCTAGTCCCTACAGACTTTCAACCTTCAAAATGTACCTCCCAACCCCATAAGATTTTAACCTAAAAACTAAAACTCCAAGTTCTATCATAGTTTAGACCTATATTTTACACCTCTAATCTCTATTTTATATTTCAACATGCTTTTGTAGCTACACTTTCCCATGAAGTTTTCATCTGCATAGAATAACTCCAAGTTTCACAAAAGTTTCCTACTACTTCTAGCACCTACAAAACCCACCAACTTTTTAGGTGGTTTCCCCTCAACATTCTCTCCATAATCCATGTATGGGAAAGAGATGAAGTTCAATTCTAAATGACCTAGTGTAACTATTAGTCTAGAATGTAACACAACTAAGATTATAGACATAAACCTAGGTCATATTGACCTAGGTGACTTCTGGACCAAGATCAATTCACAATTAAAGAATGACTAAATCTAGAGAATTTATGACTCTAGACAACCCCAAGCAACAAATTTTCCCTAACTGTGCAAAGCCTTCAATTGGTACTCATGCTAGCACAACATTATTATGCTAAAAAGAAAGAAGTGTTAAAAGCTAAAGGGGAAAGGATTTCAAATTTAGACCCATATTTCATTGATTTTGTGTTTTTGATACTATAATTTGAGAGTTATCTAGATATAACTCTAGAATCATCCAAAAAATTATTTCAAGATTACAATTTTGGATGCCAGAGAGTGATGAATAAGCAATCACTAAGAATCACTAAGGCTGCCTCCACCAAACTACCTAAGACACTAACAATAATTGATTTCAAGGATGATGTAGGGGATATAATTATATTACTACATAGGATCACTAGTAATACTAATGTAAAGAGTTTATAAGATTGGATGTAGCAATACATATGGGTCATCCATGAGAATAAATAACACATCTAATAGGCACAACTCATTAGTAATTCCATCCATAAATAGCTGATGGAGGTGTAAATTATAGGGAAATTTTACATGACCACCTAACTAATATACATATTGGCCAAAGAAAGTAATTTCTTACAGCTCAACATAGTGGCTAGTAAGGCAAATAAAGTGTTTAAATATTACCCTAACCTCACTCTTGAGGTAAGCTAATAACTTTAGGAGAGTTAATGGTGCATTTATCTACTGCATCATAATAATGTTTGATAAGTAAATAGAGAGAAATAGATTCTCTGATGTAGTTACTACATAGATCACCCATTTGGGTTCCTATTTCATCTAGTTCCACACCTACTCCTACATCAGGGTATGCATATTCAGTGGCTGACCTTACACTCTTCTAAGATATGTGAGTGATAAATGGTCATTAATGGAGCTAGTGAGACAACTTGTGCAAAATCACAAGCTATTATCTAGTAATCATAAGTCAAGAATTCATTTCCCAATTAGTATAAGAAGATACACATGCCCCTCCTTAGTAAAATCCAAGTGTGTCAATGTAGAAATGACATAGATGAACCTAAGAGCTTTGGAGGCAAGACCCTACTATGATTTTCATGGTAACATCACTAGCACATTAGTAATCTCCACATATTCCCATGTTCCCTACTTTGAAGATTTAAAGGAAAATTCAGATGATGAAGAGGAATTCAAACTGATGAACTACTCCAAAATGACCTTGGATTAAGTCAAAGATTTTTACTTAGCACTAGTCCTCAAGGACTTGGTGGATAATTAATCCTTGGTAGACAAGGTTTACTATGGAAATAATGTATTCTTGTAACCCCTTCCAATAGTAAGGTGGTATATTCATGAGTCTTTCTCATTCATAGATAGAATTTCCCATGAGATCAATAAAACACTCAATTGGCTTAGGAATAAAGGGGTCTAAGTGACCAAGGATACAATAAGTATCACTAAAAAATTACTAAATCTCAAGGAGAAAGGCATTATACCATCAATGGAGGGTCTAAATGGTGTAGCAGTAGAGCAATCAGATAGGCCAGTGATCTCCCACAAGAAAAAGAAGAAATCAAAGGCCAAGAAGGGACAATCAACAAAGGAGGGAGTAGAAGTAAACCAACCCATAGACATTTCATCTAAGGATAAAACTATAGTTAGATCACCCATAACTTCAATCCCCATCTTAGTAATAGTCATAACTCCCATATTTATGATACATCCCCCACCTATTTCTATCATTCCTATAACTCCAATACCTCCTCCTCTTATCTCCACTACTCCTTCATCCCAAGTGACTCCACCCTCCATTCCCATTAGTTTACCCATGAAAATAATTCCATTACAAATATTATAATAACATCAAGTGAACACTCACGTCTCCTCTTCATCAAATACTCAGGTTTTCATTTCACTTCCTTCTCCCACAATTTCACTCCCTCCTTCCATAATTTCTTCCACTTCATTTACAATTTATTTGATTCCATCCCTGTTAATCACCAACACTTCATGATAGTATCTAGTTATGGATTTATTCATTATGACTTCAATTCTACTATTCTTCCCAACTCTTAGGATAACTAATGCTTCATCTTCATCTCCCATCATCTTTCCTACTTTACCACCCTTGAGTGTCCCTACTACTTTAATTGACTCATTTAAGGCTTTAGACTCCACACTTCCACTAGTCCCCAAGTTCTAACTCCATTTTTCTACACCTCTTGTAGACATCCATTTCCATTACCCCCACCTTTTCCACTTATACACTAACCCCAACTCCTATAGTGGAGATAAGGGAAAATAAAATCCTTGATGTAATTATGGACTTTCAACCCACATATGGAGAATAAGTTACACAGACATATATCAATCAATTAGTATTAATATCAGTATAGGATATGACGCTTCTCACCATGCCTACCAATGCAACATCTTTAGTTTTAGATTCTGAAGAGACATTGTCTTCACAATAGGATGATACACCAAGTTGGTTAGTATAAATAGTGGGGAATAAATGCAAGGAAATGGTGTCCCTAATTACATTGGATTTTGGTCTCTCAGATACATGTAATAAATATAAGATAAATACCTAGACCTTTTCAATTATATCATGTAACTCAATAGGGGAAAGTTATGTAGAGATTACAGTCCCCTCACCAGAAAATAGAAAGAATATCTAGTGGTGGGGTACTATTAGGGATCAAAATTCACCTTGGACATCCTATGAAGGAGGGGTTGAAACATGATGTTTAATCCAACATTAAATCCCTCTTTGATAAATTTTATAGTGATAAGGTCACTAAGGATGAGATGAAAAACAAGGTTGAACAACTAAAAAATGCATTGAAGAAATTTATTGAGCCCATTGTTAAATCAACATAACCTGATTTAAAACATCCCATTACCCAAATCATAAATCAAGAAACACTTGATGTGATGAAAAAAATTGGTAGCATGGGAAGGGCCACCAAGGAATGGGAAGAAGAGCTCATCTCCCAAGGTAGAAAAATTATTGATATAATCATGGATCACTATATAATTATAAGAGAGAGAAGGGTCACCCTAAGAAAACTAGTCAACAAATATGAGGGAGAGATAGAAATATTGAATCTTTTCTATCCCAAATTGATAGTTATGGACTTGATTGAAATGGACATACTCCTTATGGAAAACATACTTAAAAATTACAAAGAGTAAGAGGAATTAGATAGAGTAACTTGATTTAGCATAAATATGCTTACAGATGCTACCCATAAGGCTAAATTTGTACATGATAAGGCCATCGATAGGCTATATGACATTAAAGATTTCTTGAATAAATTTTCATGTTAACTAACAAATTATCAAGAGTAAATACGTTTAGTAGAAGTTTAGAATAAATTAAAAGAAGTGATTGAAAATAATATGCATGAGATACAGTCTTTACCTTGAGATCTATCCACCATTACATCAAGTATCATAACACATTGGATCAAATGGGTAAAGAGATTCAAGAATACAAAACTTTGAGAAGAGAAATTTTTGATATGGTAGCAGATTATGAGATAACCAACCTCTACTCTTTTATCCCAGATGAAGATAGAATCTAGGAGATCTGCAAAGCTTTTTATGTATATGTTCAAAAATTATAGGTTGAAAAAGATAGATTCAGAAGAAGTTTTGGAAATAGATTAATTATTCCCATCAAAAAGAATTCTTTTATATTGTATTTTTAGTGTTTTAAAAATATTGTAAAGTTGTAAAAACATATCTTTTAAATTACAACTATATTTTTTATAGCTCTTTTTGAGAAAGAGCCATGTGTATTTTACACTTTCTATTTTGACAGTTTAAAATTTGTAAAAAAGTAGACTTGCAAATTACACTTTTCATTTTGACAAGTTTTAAGCTATAAAAGCACATATTGTAAAATGCAATTCTAGTTTTAAAAAAGTGGTATGACTTAAAAGTTGTAAAAGTCTCACTTGAAAATTAAAAATTAGGGTTTTCCAAAAAAGTAACTTAAGTTATATTAAATTTATCTTTTATTCAAAAAATGATTTTCACTTCAGTGCCCAATTTACATGAAGATCCATTTTAAATACATGAAGAAGACCAAGGGCATTGCATGAATATTTTGAAAGTTATATCCACACCTCCACCAACTGAAGATCATGCCTCTTTTCATGGAGTTTCCAGATTTGCATGTTCCTCTACTAAGCATTGGATTTCATTGATAATTACATCTCATTTATGAGATATTTTTTATAAATATGGGTAGTATATCATTTCCCATCTTATCTTTTCAATATCAGATTTATTATTATGCATTTTGAGCATTTTTTCTACATGTAACCTAGAGAATGAGAAATAATTGAAGATTTATCTTTCTTGGCTAAGAAATATCTATGTATGCAAGGTTATTTGAATATTTTTGGATGTTTTAATTCTTATTTCAATCACAAAATTTCATTTTTGGTATTTTATTTTCCCTCTTGGAAGATTTATTGATTAAAATAAAAGAATCATGTCCCTTGTATGAAAAATACCAAATATTATCTTGGATTTCCCATTTACATGAGTTTGTGTTCCTACATATTTCAATCCATTTTCTATTATGTTGTGTTCATTAAAGAAAGTATTAAAATCCACTATAAAAATATTTGGTATAAAAACCATTTTTAGTTTTACAAAGTTTCATTCTCAAACTCTTTTCCCTAGTCAAACCCTAGTTTAGGATCAAGATCACTAAAGAAGTGGAATTTTTATAAACTGGTAAGTTATCAATTATACTAAATTTAGTGAAATTAATTTGGACTTCTCTTGAGGTTTACCTCAATTATCCAAGGTCCTATAACTTGTATGTGTTCTCATTGTATCATTATATTTTTTGCACAATGAACTATAACATTGGAAATGAGTGTAAATTCTATGTGATAACAGTTTTTGGCACACTCGATAGGACCCAAAAATTATAATGAGATTGGTTTTATTCTCATAAATCATGTATGATCCTTGTAAAAATTAAAAAATAACCTAACAACTCCATTAGTTTATGGATTCAAAATTTCAAGGTTTACATATGCCAAGCAAACAAACAAGATCATCTACTAAAGGTAAGAGAGTTGATTTTTTGGAATTATCATTTCCATCTAAAAATAGATCAAAATTAGTTGTCCCTTGCCCTAGATTATATCCTACAATTTTATTTACATCTCCTCCAAGTAATCCCATCAGTTTAATACCCCCCCATAATGGATATAGAATTAAATTTCATAGTTTTCAATGGAGGTAGCCCACTCCAACTGGCCCAATATGATGGCATACCTACTTTAGCTTTAAAAAGACTTTTGTATTTTACTGGTGAAACTTCCACCACTCCTATGGAAAACATATAATATGCTATTAATCTTTGTTTAGTCTATAATGTGGTACATGATAATGTTATAATTAGGTTCCTAATCTCTTCTTTCAAAGGTAAATCCTTGCAATGATACATAGGTTTCCCTCCCAATTCCATCCATGTTTAGGATGACCTAGGCACTACACTATGCACTCAATTTAAAGATAAGAGTGACCACCTTTCCCTAATTGAATAGTTAATTACTATTCAATGGGTTCCTCATGAGCACATGACTGACTTCAATTTCCATTTTCAAAAGACATGAAATAAATTCCAATATTGGTTAAGCCAACTCTAAATAATGCCTTCTTATATTACTTGAGAGCCTTAAATAGTGATATATCTATTATGATTTAGTCAATGGGTGGTACCACACTTTTCAATGCCTATGAAATTGTAATAAGGGAAAAAAATTAATTCAAGCAGGAAAAATTTCCCCAAGACCACCAATGCCCCTATTCCTAGGGAAAATCAAGAGGCAACAATCTCAAAACTACAAGCCTTATCAATAGGCTAACCCAGCATACCAACCCAATAGGCATTGATACCAAGTAAATTCATAGCCACAAGGTCAAAATATGTAATAAAAACCTCCAAAAATTTGTGTTCTACCTATAATAGGTACTTCCAAAGTTATTATACCTGTTTAGAACAATTTGGCACAGGAGTATGAATGGTTTTATCCTTGTTCTTAGCCATATAACTAGAATATTTATCATAATGGTGTTATCATCCAAGCCTTGATGGTGCAAATCATATAAAATAAACAAGGACAATAATAATAATCCACTTCCCAATAATTAGATACACAATAACTTGCTCAAGGTGAGGCAACTCTTTTAAATTGGCAAGAGGAGGACTTTTTTGGTATGAATCAAGAGGAAGAATTATTCAATAGTGGAGGTCTAGTGGTAGCCATTACATGTTCAAAGAAAATATCAATATAAATTGATCAGACCCATAGGGTGGAATAAACTACAACTTCCAAAGTTGAACAAGAACCTAGAAAGAGTAGCACAGTATAAAGGCCAACCTTTGTACCTATAAGCCAGTCCAAAGCAAAGTTGCCAACTCCAAATATCATGAAAGAAAATGTATCTCCCACAAAGGTACTAAAAAAGGTTGGTAATATCCTTTTCAGTATTTTTGATTAGATGAAGAAGACCAATTTGAATGTTATTTTCTGGGAAGCATTATCCATTCCAATGCTAAGAAATTTGCTATAAGAGGCCTTGATAAACTTCCAGATAATGGATAAGGTTCCATCCAAGGGACCTAATGTTATAATTAATTTGTGTCAATCACAAACTAACACTAACATCAGTAAAAATGTTAATCCTTCCCCTTTCTATCTTTCAATTAAAGTAGAGAAGCATCTCATTCATAATTGCATGGTAGATTTAGGGGCTAGAAGTTCTATTATGCTTAGGAAAATAGGTGATGCCCTTGGTATAAAATATACACCTATCAATAAGGGTGTGGTTCATTTGGATGGAACTACTATTAAAATAGTAGGAATAATAAAAGGGATAAATCTCATAATTCATGCTTATCCAAGCTTTTCAATCTCCTAAGGTATCTCATTTATAGATCTTCCCCCTTATTTTTCCATTTGTCTTTCATGATATTTCACTACAAAAATGGGAGGGCATCTATCTGTGGATTGGTGTCACGTGTTTCTTAGGATGAGATATGGAACAAGAATAAAAATAAGAGTTGAGCCAATCTCTAAATACCATATTGAGCCATATAATCATATCTTTATAAACATGAACTACACACTACATGACTAGGAAGAGAAAGATGATCATGAAGTTTCAACACCTATAGAAGAGATTCTAGACACTCATCTAGATGAATGGGTATCATCCCTCCAATTTGATCCTTATAACTATGTATAGGAAATAGGGTTGAGTACATATTACATTCATGAAAATGATGCAATCATCTCAAACATATTAAAACCATCTAAAGATCTTTGAAGAATGTGGAAATTATTCTTTGATGGTTTGATAAACATGAATGGTACAAGTACAAGTATTGTCTTGATCTCTCCATAAAAGGATAGTTATTTCTATTTTTTTAGATTTTAATTTAGCTGCACAAGTAATGTATATAAATATGAAGCTTTGATTCAAGGTATACAATTGGCCAAGGAGAGAGGGATAAAATACATACAAATATTTGGTGATAGTGAGTTTATTATTTACCAAGTGAGATCCAAAAGCATAATTAAGAATAATTTGCTAAGATCTTACAAACATAAGGTTTGTGACCTATTATAAGACTTTACCTCTTTGAACATTCAAGTGGTACCAAGAGAACAAAATAAAAATGTTGACTATATGGGCTTGATAGGCTCCTAATATAACTTATCTAAATAAATAAATAAGAAAAACAACTAACATGTAAGGTTGATATTAAGGCCATTTATTCATGATAATGCGACCAATTATCAAGTCTTCGATAGTGACCAAAAAATTGTCAAATTCTGATAGAAGAAGCTCAATTCTATAATAGGAATTAATAAATACTCCAAGATCAATATGGATGATCTGGGCAATAATTCAAGTGACAATTCGGGTGATGGTTCTACCCTAATTGATGATGGAACTTCTGGGAGCCATAACTTTTGCACCATAGCTCTGATTGACTCCCCATTTGAACTGTTGGAAAGATAAAAATGAGGAGAACATAGTGAGATTGCATTGATATTTTATTAGTAGTTTTTTACCCATAAAAACCCAATGGAGGTTCCCAAAATTTTAATTTTAGTAGTGTAGTCTAAAAATAGTAAGTTTCCAAAAATAGTAATTCCTCAAATTTTGTATTGTTTTAAATCATGGAAGTCAAACCACTTAATCTCCCTCAAGATTGGTGACCTTACAAATCCTCCTCCTACTTTAAAAATGTGTATAAATGAATATGTAACCCAAAATGGAAATCAAACATCTCTTCCTAGATATAAGCATATAGTTGTATTGTAATCTTGAGTAATAAAACATCTCTTATCAAAGAATTCATTATTACTATGTTATTTTCATGTTATTTAAATATTTGTTGATCAAAACCTCTAAGTTTTGGATAAATGGAGACCAAATCATCTAGTTTAATATAAACAAACTACCTATGGGTTTTATTGCACTAGAAAACATCTTTAATTTAGATGCTCAGTTGAAAGGAAAAAAGAAGAACATCATGGTAAATGAAAAATATTGTGAGCCAGTGGTCATCTCAGAAGGAAAATCACTAAAGATAGGAAATGTATGCAATGATTCTACAAAATAATATTTTATTGAGTTATGTCAATAATTTGATGATAACTTTGCTTGGATTTATCATGATGCCTTTCAATCTGGCTAATGCTAGTGAAACATTCTAGAGAGCCATAGATATGGCTTTCAGAGGTTTGATAAATGATATTATCCTAGTATACCTAGATGATATCATTGTTTTATCAAATCATGTTAATTCAAACCTAGATCACATTAGGAAAATTTTAGAAAGGTGAAGAGAATTTAGAGTTTACCTCAATCCAAAGAAGTGCATTTTCATGGTTCATGAAGGGAAACTACAAAGACACATTGATTCAAAGGAGAGTATTTCAATAGACCCAAAGAGAATTAGATTTATATCTAAATTATCACTACCAATCCATAAGAAATGATTACAAAGTTTTCTTAGAAAAATAAACTTTGTAAAAAGATTTTTTCCACATTTTGCCTTTATGGCCAAACCCCTTACTGTAATGCTCAAGAAGGGTATAATTTTTAGTTGGACACAAGAGGGAAAATATATATTTGTATCCATAAAATAGTTTATTTATTAGGCTCCTACCGTTGTCAACCCAAACTATGAGAAATATTTTATTCTCTATTCTTTTAGAGGGGAAGGTAGCATCTCAACTATTCTAACTTAGTAGAATAAAGAACATTTGGAACAACCAATATCTTTCTTCATTCAATCCTTGGAGGATTATGAAGAAAATTATAGTTTCCTATATAAGTAAGTATGTGTTGTGATTAAAAATATCAAAACATTCAAGCATATGCTCTCTAACAATTAATCCATCTAATGGCAAGTTACCAAAGTGTCAAAGAGCTCAAATAGAGTCACGAGATATATGAAAAAAGAGTAGGATGGATCACAAAGGTCATGAAATATGATGTGGACATCAAAATCACAAATATTTTAAGAGGTAAGGGGTTATGTGAATTGGCTTCTGATATCAAGATGACTAAAGCAATATATAAAATAGTATATGCTCAAAGTGCATCTTAGCCAACTGATCCACCTCTATTCTATAGTTGGATCTATGACATGACCATTTTCCTAGAGACTAGCCAGTACCCATATGACTCTTAGAAGTACAAGAAAAGGTATTTTAGACTTTAATATATTCCTTATGTTCTTTTTGATGGAATATTGTTTAGAAAAGATATGAATAGAGTCATGCTAAAATTCATCGAGCACAATCAAGTCCCTAAGGTATTTGAATAATTTCATGATGGCCCATCGGGTGGGCATTTATCTACAAGAATAATTGCCATAAAAATAATGAGAATGGTATATTATTATCCTAAATTATTCAAATATGCCCATCAATGGGTAAGAAACTATGAGAAGTGTGCTTACTTCATGAGCAAATAAAGATTAGCAGTTTTTCCTCTCAAACCAATTCAAGCTAACCAACCATTTGCTCAATGGGGATTGGATTTAATTTGTATGATCAATCCACCATCGAGTGTATGCCATAAATGGGTCCTCATAACAATGGAATATTTCAAAATATGGACTAAATTAGTTACACTGAAAGATGCCATGGAGGCATCTATCCTAGAATTCATGGATGGCATAGTCTCAAGGTTTGGTTTCCTCACACCTTTATCTTAGACAATACCAAAGATTTTATGGGCACTCAAGTGAGTGAATGGGCTATAAATCACAATTTAAACTTGAGTGCTTCTTCTAATTATTATCCATAAGGTAATGGCTTGGACAAGCCTACCAATAAGAACCTCATAAGAATTATCAAAAGAATAATAGAGGATAACCAAAGGACATGGCACACAAAGTTCAAATCAGCACTATGGGTAGATAGGATCGCCCCAAAGAGAGTAATTTGAAACTCCCCATTCATGTTAGTATATGAAAGTGAATCTTGAGTCCTGATATCAATTGAGTTATCATCTCTAGAGCTCAATCATCAATTAGAGTTGATTGAAAAAGGTGGAATGACAGTAAGATTGGTGGAACTCATGGAATCAAGAAAAATTAAAAACCAATAGATGAAATTTTTGGAAGTAAATCAATCTAAAAAAATACTTTTGATAAAAAAATCATTTGATAAAAACTTCAATGAAGGAGACATGGTTCTCAAATGAGATACAAACAATCACACTAATTTTGATGTATATGGAGTGGTACATACATTATAACTCAGTGTAAAGGAGCTAATACATTATAGTTATCTAATCTTGATGGATCAAAAATACTTATCTGAGTCAATGAGATATATTTCAAAGCTTATTTTTGAGGTTGAAATTCATTCCAAAAAATAGAGTTTTGTATATAATAGGGTTACTTGTGTTTTTAAAATAAGTGATTTCACACATGTAAACTTATTAATATTTTTTTATTTCCTTAGTTTTTTTTTATTTTTCTCTATTTTGTTCTTGTTTTAGGTGAATCTTAGTTTTTTTCTTCACCATTTAAGTGTGTTAAGCTTAAAATAACTCCATGTCCAATGAACTAGAAGGCTACTATAAAGAAATTGATTAGCAGACAATCAACCTATAGATGTCACCAAAAATGTTGATATTTTTTCCCAAAAATGTTAATTAACCTAAGGGATACCCCTTAATATTTTGTAAAAAATCCTTAAATTAACCCAAAATACCCATTTTCCTAGGCTTGTGGAATCTAGAAATTGGATTGTAATTTGTAGTTTGCAAAATTATAAATTGTTCCTTGACTTTGGATCTCACAATACACTAACCTGTAAATTGCAAATTGCAGTCAAAGTTCTACCTTCTCATCAACCACTCCAACCAAAATTTGAAACTCAAATAACAATTTTCAATTTGTAAAATTACAAATTGCAATCTAGGTTACGCTTCCTACCAACAACCTTCCTTGTAAAATCTAGAACTCCAAGATAAATTTACAATTTGAAATTTTGAAAATTGATTCATGAGTTTAACCTTCCTATTTTCAAAGGGTCAACTTAGCTTCACCCATGGGATCTAGAGGTCAACATACAATTTGAAAAATTCTAAAATTCTAAAAGTGTTCCTAGACTCTGAATCTCTACCAAACACTACCTTATATAATTAATTATAGGTAAATTCAATATAAATAAATAGAATTAGGTTTTATTAAGTCATTATTTAATCTTTCTAAATGTATTTTGGAGATTCTAAATCAAATTGTGAACTCATATGCAATCCATGACCTTAAGAAATGACCTCAAACCATGACTACAAAACACACTTTGAACCACATGCCACGATGACATTATCACCCTACATGGTAATTTATTCCACCTTGTATTTTTTAAGCCATATTTCCTACATTATTGAACTTGTTTTATTTATTACTATCCCAACAAAATTTTAAATTGCAATTTATAGGTTTTTATTGCTTATTTTGGCATCATTAGGGTATTAAGGTTTTCATTGTGTTATCATTGTACAATTTGTTTCTTTAAGAGGTCATGTTTTTCAAAGCATGGTGAACACCTAGGGTTTTCACTAAAATTCCAATTCTAACCAGTGAATATTCCTAGTATTTCCCAAACTAGGAAAATATTACTTGAAAATATTCCCTATAGTACCTATAGACTTTTGACCTATAAAATGCACCTCCCATCCCTATGGTATTTCAACCTACAAAATACAAATCCAAGTTCCATCATAATTTTAACCTGTAATTAACATGTATAATCTCCATTAAAGATTTCAACCTAATTTTGTATCTACATTTTCCCATAGACTTTTCATTTATGCAAAGCAACTCCAAGTTCCATTGGAGTTACCTCCTACTTTTACTACCTCTAAAACCCACCAACTTTATAATTGGTTTTCCCTCAACATTCTCTTGAGAATCCATGTTTGGGAAAGACATGAAGTTCAATTCTAAATTACTTGATGTAACTCTCAGTCTTGAATCTAACACAAATGATATTATAGACATAGACCTAGGTTATATTGACCTAGGTGACTTCTAGACTAGGATCAATGTAGAATTCAAGAATGACTTGATAAAGAACATCTATGACTCTAGACTTCCCCAGTTATTAGCCTTTCCCCTAACTATGAAAATCCATAAGTTGGTACTCATACTAGCATAACATTATGATGTTGATAAGAAAGAAGTGTTGAATAATAAAAGAGAAAGGATTCTAAATCTAGACCTAGATTTCATTGACTTTGTGTTTGTGATACTAGAATTTGAGGGTTATCTAGATATAACTCTAGATTCATTCAAAAAAATCTTTCAAGATAACAACATTGGATTCCAAATAGTTATGAACAAGTAATAGATGAGAATCCCTAAGGCTACCTCCACTAGATTGCCTATGACACTAACAAGAATTGATTTCAAGGATAAGGTAGGGGATATAATTATATTACTACATACGATCACTAGTAGTCCTGATGTAAAGAGTTTTTAGGATTGGATGTATCAATATATATAGATCATCCATGAAAATAAATAATACATCCACTAGGCACAACTCATTAGTAATTCCTTCCATAAATAGTTTATGGAGGTGCAAACTATAGGGATATTTTACATGACCTCCTACCTATTATACATATTGGCTAAAGGGAAGACCTTTCTAAAGGCTCAACAAAATGTCTAGTGAGGTAAATAAAGTGTTTAAATACTACCCTGAACTCACTCTTAAGGTAATAAAACAAAACTTTAAGAGAGTAATGATTCATTCATCTACTACATCATAATAATGTTTGACAAGGAACTAGAGAGAAAGAGATTCTCTGATGTAGCTACTATAAATATCACCTAGTGGGGTTCCTATTTCATCTAATTTCCCACGTAATCCTACATCATGGTATGCAAATTCAGTGGCTACCCTTAAACTCTTCCAAGATATGTGAGTGATAAATGGGATTTGATGGATTTAATGAGACAACTTGTGGAAACTCACAAGTTGTTATCTGTCAAACATAAGTCAATAATTCATTTCCCAATCAATACAGGCAAATACACATGTCCCTCCTTAGAAAAATCTAAGTGTGTCAATGTAAAAATGACACAAATGACCCTGATAGCTTTGGAGGCAAGACCCTACTATGATGTTCATGGAAACATCACTATCACACTAAGAATCTCCACATATTCCCATATTCCCTACTTTGAAGACTTATAGGAAGATTTAGATGATGAAGAGGAAGTTAGACTAAGGGACTACTCTATAATGAGCTTGGATCAAGTCAAACATTTTGACTTAGAAATATTCCTTGAGGACTTGGTGGATGATGAATCCCTCATAGACAAGGTCTACTATGAAAAAAATATATACTTTCAACCCCTTCCAGTAGTAAGGTGGTTTGTTCTTGAGTCTTTCTCACTCATAGATAGAACTTCCCATTTGATAAAATAACTCAAATGGCTCAGGAGCAAAGGGGTCCAAGTAACCAAGGATATAATAAGTATCACTAAAAACTACTAAAACTAAAGAATCAAGGTATACCACCATCAAAAGAGGGTCCTAGTGGTGCAATAGTAGCATAATTAGATAGGCCAATGATCTCCCACAAAAAAAAAGAAATAAAATTCTAAGAAGGGACAATCAACTAAAGAGGGATCAAAATTAGACCAACCCATTGTCATTTCATTTGAGGATACAACTATAGTTGGAATCATTTGAGAATACAACTATCATTGGAACACCCATAGCTTCAAACCCCATCTCTATGATACAGTCCCCACTTGTTTCTATCATTATTTTAGTTATAACACCTCTTCCTCTTGTCTCCACTCCTCCATCCCAAGTGACTCCACCCTCCATTCCCATCAACTTACTTATGACAATAAGTCCATTACCGATAGTGAAATCAAGTCAAGTGGACACTCAGGTCTCCCCTTCATCAGATACTTAAGTTTCCATTTCACTTCCTTCTCCCACAATTTCACTCCCTCATTACATAATTCCTTATGTTTAATTTACCATTCCTTCCATTCCATCCCCATTAATCACCAACACTTCACAATAGTATCTAGTTGTGGATTCAGTCATTTTGAATTTAATTATACTGGCCATACCAACTCCTAGGATAACTAATGCTTTATCTTCACCCCAATTCATATTTTTGGTGTAACCCTCATATTTTTTACACCTTAAATTACCTTCTTACTCGGGGCCAAGATACTAATTGGGTCACCAATGTTCAAATTTGTGACTATCTTCTATATAAGAATATATCTATAGAGTACAAAACCCACATTTAACCAAATAGTCCTCTTAGAATGATCTAAACTCTCCAATACATCTCATCCATCTTAAAACACCTTAATAGACCTATAAATTTTAGTCATCCATTGTTATAAGGCATAAGATTATTTATTTACCTATTGGTTGTGATATCCTCCTTGTAACCCTGTTTACTCTGTACATTGGCCATAACTCTCTTCAAGTTATATAAATCATGAATGTAAAAAAAAATTGGATACCCAGTAATCCCTTATATAAAATACCTAATAATAACCTAAGGTTACTTTGTATAGATTATTACTTCCTTCTTTAGGCCCTACTTTAATTAGACCTCCTTTTGTGCAAACCTCCTTATCCTGAGCAAAGTATAGACTTTGTGATCAACAAATAATCATTTAAGATACCCATTACCTCTTTATAGGTTAATCAAACATTTTTTAGTTCACTTCTTTGTATAAAACCACTTTTCCTATAATGAGCTACTCCATTCTCCTTGCATACACCTAGGACTCACTTTGCAATTGACCTTTTCCATACTTATCTATAATCTCCAAGTTTAAAAACAATTATAATAGTTGAGTAACATCTCAAAGGGTAATATTATAATTTTTCATCCATTTTCAAGGGTTAAAACTCTTTCTAACCCCTAAACCCTAGTTTAGGGCTTTCTCAAGCCTACACAAGGCCCAAAGCACAAATAATTAAATTGGGAGAGTTATATAACGTTTCAAAGGATATAAATTGGTTATTAAGGTCTATATAAATGTATTATACCTTTTCCATTCATCAATAAAGTCATAAATAACTTTTTTCCATTCTAAGCACATGAATCTCAACTTGTCTAGATTATGTTTTTCTTGATAGTCAACAAGGTTTCAATGTTCCTTAAAAATTCCTATGGTTAATATACTATAAAAACACTCCAAAAATTCATTAATACCTTATTCAATCTAAAATATTTCTCACCCTCTTGATCCCATACAAAAATCAATCCAATTCCTTTCAAAACTTACAAAACTCAGTATACTTCACTATCTCAGTCACGTACAGGCCTGAGAGTCAAATTTTGGGTTTACAAAAATTTATTGGGTTTTAAAACTTTAATTTTTTTCCCTTAGGGTTATTAATTTTTCCATATACCTATTCCCACGTTCTTAAAATTCCACACATCCCTCCTCATGTTGATTTACTAACAATAGTGGACTGTGTTTGTGCTAAAGTGCCCTATTCACAACCCTATTTATAACCCTTATAGAATTCAATGTTCTTTAGGTCTCTTGATCACATAATACCATGTTCAAATTTTTCCTTATCATACACCTAAATTTTTCTCATGCATATCTTATACCATGATGTGATCATTGTTGATTACTCTTAAGGAAAATATGTGCACAAGTAGACATGTATACTATATAACCAAAATTCTACACTCAAGATCATTTTTTTCATCATATAGTCATAATATTCAAATATAATTCTTTCTTAATCAAATAAATTTACTTAAAATATTTCTCATTGTTGCTTGATCCATAATCAATGGCTTTCAAATCCTTATTGACACTTTCATACTTCTTTCTTCTTATCTGTAGTCTCCACCTTCCCTTGCTTTCTTACCTCATTCTAATCATTCTCTCTTCCTCCTTCAATGATAGATCCTCTCTCTCTCCTTTCTATCTACATCTACATACCTATTTCTCCTTCCCTTTCATATATTACTCTTTGAAAGAGTCTCCTATGCCAACTTGGGTTCAATGACAAACTAACAGGATTTTCTAAAACTAATATGCTAACTTGAGGAGATATTATAAAAAACATTCTATGGTTAAAATATCTTCAACCATCTCCCCCTTATTTTCTCAAAAAATGCCCCAATTTAGATATATTCTCTAACTATTTTACCTTTTCACTCTTTTCCACTTTTTACACATGCATTTACATTTAATTTTCCTTAGACAATATTTTGGAGGGAAAATACAATAATTTAAATTTGAATTCAAACATGACTAGAGTTTACATGTGTATTGAAGACCAATTCCACCTTAACCATGTCTATCTTGAAGATGATTTGAGATTATCTTGCATCAATTTTCTATTGTCTGACCCCTAAGTGTCCCTAATACTTTAATTGACTCAAATAAGGCTTTGGACTCCACACTTCTACCATTCCCCAAGTTCTAACTCCCTATGTCTACAACCCCAATAGACACATTCATTTCAATTACCCCCACTTCTACACTAATCCCAAATCCTACAGTGGAGATAAGGGAGGAGTATGTCCTTGATGTAAATGTGGACCTTTATCCCACATATGGAGAAGAAATTGTACAAACATCTAGAAATTAATTAGTGACTAAATATCAGTACATGATATAACACTTGTCATTATGCCTACCAGTATTGCATCCTCACTTGTAGATTATCAAGTGATAGTTTATATAACATAGGATGTTACACCTTGTTGGTTAACACAAATAGTGGGGAATAAACTCAAGGAAATGGTATCCCAAATTACATTGTATTTTTGTCTCTTAGATACATGCAATAAAACCAAGACAACTCCTTGGACATTTTCAAGGATATTATGTGATTTAACAGGGGAAAGGTATGTAGATATTTTAGTCCCCCCACTATAAAAATAGAAATAATATATAGTGGTAGGGAATATAAGGTATCAAAATTTCACCGTAGACATCCTATGAGGGAGGGGTTGAAACATAATGTTCAATCTAGCATTAACTCCCTCTTTAATAAAATAGATAGTGACAAGGTCACTAATTAAGAGATGAAAAATAAGTTTGAACAAATAAAAACTACATTTAAGAATCTAGAAAGCTCATTGTTCAATCAACATAACTTGAACTAGCATAGCCCATCACCTAAATCATATATCAAGAAACACTTGATACGGTGACAAAAATTTGCAGCATAGGAATGGCCACCAAAGAATAGGAAGAAGAGCTCATCTCCAAAGGCAACAAAATTATTGATATAATAATGGATCAATATATAGTTTTGAGAGAGATAAAGGTCACCCTAATAAAATTGGTCAGCAAATATGAAGGAGAGAGAAATATTGAATAATTTCTATCCCAAATTTATATTTTTGCACTTGATTGACATGGACATCCTCCTTGCAGAAATCATATTAAAAATGATGAAGATCAAGAGGAATTAGATAGAGAAACTCAATTCAAAATAAAGATGCTTCCTATAAGTCTAAACTTACACATGATAAGGCCATCGATATGCTATATGACATTGAATATTTATTGAATAAATTGTCATGTTGACCAATAGATTATTAGGACTAGATACTTTCAATAGAAGAAGATAAGAATAAATTCAAAGAAGTGATCAAAAAATAGTTTTCATGAGATATAGCCTTTACCTTGAGCTCAATCCCCTGTTACATCAAGTACCATAACACATTGGATCAGATGGGTAAAGAGATTAAAGAATATAGAACTTTGAGAAGAGAACTTTTTGATATAGTAGCAGATTGTGAGATAACCAAGCTCTACTCTTTTGGCCCAGATGAAGATAGAATCTAAGATATCTTTAAGTATTTTGATGTATATGTTTAGAAATTATAGTATGAGAAGGATAAAGAGTCAGAAGAAGTGTTAGAAATATATTAATTCTTCCTATCAAAAAGAATTCTTATATATTATATTTTTAGTGTTGTAAAAATATTTTAAAGTTGTAAAAACATATCTTGTAAATTACAACAATCTTTTTTATTACTCTTTTTTGAGAAAGAGCCATGTGTATTTTAAAATTTCTATTTTGATAGGTTGAAAATTGTAAAATGCAAACTTTCAAATTACACTTTTAATTTTGACAAGTTTTAGGTTGCTTAAGTTATAAAAGAACATATTGTAAAATGTAATTCCAATTTTGACAAAGTGGTATGACTTGAAAGTTGTAAAAGTTTAACTTGAAAATTACAAATTAGGGTTTTATAAAAAATTAACTTAAGTTATCTTAAAGTTATATTTTCTTCTACATATGAGTTTCACTTTGGTGCCCCATTTTCATGAAGAGCCATTACAGATGCATGAAGAGGACCAAGGGTGTTGCACAAAGATTTTCAAAGTTCTATCCATGCCTCCACAAATTGAAGATCATGCCTAGCTCTTGCATGTGTTTTTTTAACTTGTTTTCCACGTCATGGACACTATAACTACTATAGATCATGCCTCTTTTCATAGAATTTATAGATTTACATGTTCATCTACTAGGCATTGGATTTAATTTATAACTACATCTCATTTATGAGATATTTTATATGAATATGGGAAGTATATTGTTTCCCATCTTATATTTTTGATGGTAGATTTATTATTATGCATTTTGAGTAAATTTTATACATGTTGTAATCAAGAGAATGAGAAATAATTGAAGATTTGTCATTATTTTTTGAGAAATCTCTATGTATGTAAGGTTATTTGAATATTTGTGGATGTTCTAATTCTTATTTCAGTCATAAAATTTCATTTATAGTATTTTATTTTTCCCTTTTGGAAGATTGTTTCATTAAAATAAAATAATCTTATCCCTTGTATGGAAAATACCAAATATTGCCTTGGATTTCCCATTTGCATGAGTTTGTGCTCCTAAAAATTTAAATCTATTTTCTATTCTATTGTGTTCATTCAAAAAAGCATTAAAATCCATGATTAAAATATTTTATGAAATCACCATTTTTAGTTTTTCAAAGTTTCATTCTCAAACTCTTTCCCCAGTCAAACCCTAGTTTAGGATCAAGATCACTAAAGAAGTGGAATTTTTATAAACTAGTAATTTATCATTTGCACTAAATTTGGTGAAATTAATCTAGCCTTCTCTATAGGTTCACCTCAATTTTCCAAGGTCCTATAACTTGTATTTGTTCCCATTGCGTCATTAGCTATTTTACACAACGAGCCATGATACCAAGAATGAGTGTAAAATATATGTGATAATAGTTTTTAGCATGCTCAGTGGGACCCAAAAATTACAAAGAAATTGGTGCTATTCTCACTAAGAATTTTATGATCCTCATACAAATTTTAGAATCACCTAGTGACTCCACTAGTTTATAAATTCAAAATTTTCAAGGTTTATGTATACCAAGCAAACAAACAAGATCATCTACTAAAGGTAAGAGAGTTAATTTATTAGAATTATCATTTCTATCTAAAAATAGATCAAAATTAGTTGTACCTTGCCTTAGAGTATATCTTGTAATTTTATTTGCATCTCCTCCAAGTACTCCCATCTATTTCATGCTTCCCACAATGGCTAGAAATTTAAAGTTTATAGCTTTAAATGGAGGCAGACCGCTCTAGATGACCCAATATGATGACATACCTACTTCAGCTTTAAAAATCCTGCTATATGTTACTAGTGAAACTTTTATCACTCTTATAGAATACCTATAAGATACTGCTAATATTTATTCATTCCATAACATGGTATAAGATAATGTTGCAATCAGGATTCTAATCTCCTCTTTCAAAGGTAAATCCTTACAATGGTATAGAGGTCTCCCTCTCAATTATATCCATGTTTGGGATGACTTATTAATTTCACTATGCACTCATTTTGAAGATAATAGTAACCACATTTCCTTGGTTGAATAGTTCATTGCCATTCAATAGGATCCTCATGAACATATGACTGACTTTAATTTCCATTTTCAAAATACATGGAATAGAATTTGAGTATTAGTCAATCCAAATCCAAATAACACCTTCCTATATTACTTAAGAGCCTTAAATAGTGATATAGCTTTTATGATTCAGTCAATGGGTGGCATCACACTTCCCAATGCCTATGAAATTATAATAAGGGAAAAAAATTATTTAATTCAAGCAAGAAAATTTTCCCCAAGGCCACCAATGCCCCTATTCCTAGAAATACCTCCTGCACCACCTATAATTGCTTCAATTCCCACCATAATCAAAGCACCAAATTTAAATCCAAATATTATAGATTATTTATATGAGGTTAAGTAACTACTCAAGATTTTTTATAATGAGTTAGTATCAATGAAGAGGAAACAATCCCAGAACTACAAGCCTAATTAGTAGGCTAACCTAGCATACCAACCCAATAGGCAACCATACCAAGGTAATTCTTAGTTGCAAAGTCAAAATATGCAAGCAAAACCTCCAAATGTATATACTCTACATGTGTTAGGTTCTTCCAAAGCTATTATACCTGTTCATAAAAATTTGGCCCAAGAGTATGAATGGTGTTATCCTTGTTCTCAATCACATAACCAAAATACTTATCCAAATAGTGTTATCAACCAAGCCTTGATGGTACAAGGCATATAAAATAAACAAGGACAATAATAGAATCCACTTCCCAAAAATCAAATACATAAGAACCTACTCAAGGTGAGGCAACTCTTCTAAACTAGAAAGAGGAGGAATTTTGTGGTGTGAATCAAGACGAAGCATTATTCAATGGTGGAGGTCTGGTGGTAGCCAATATACATTCTAAGAAAAGATCAATAGAATGTGATCAACCCCCAGGGTGGAACAAGATAAAACTTTCAAATTTGTATAAAAACTTGCAAAGAGTAACATAGTATAAAATCCACCCTTTATACCTAAAATTCAGTCCAAAGCAAATCTAACAACTCCAAATCTCATGAAAGAGGACATAGCTCCTGTAAAGCCACCAAAAAAGGTTGGTAATATCCCTTTTAGTATTGTTGCGTAGATGAAGAAGAGAAATTTTAATGTTAATATGTGGGAAGCACTATCCATTCCATCACAAAGAGATTTTCTATAGAAGGCCTTGAAAAACTTCTAGATAATGGATAAGGTTCTAGGAAGGGACCTCATGTTGTAATTAATTTGTTTCAACCATAAACTAACACTAAAATGAGAAAAAAATGGTAAACCTTTCCCTTTCTATCTTTCACTCATAATAGGGAAGCATCTCATTCATAATTAAATGGTAGATTTAGGGGCTATAAGTTACGTTATGCCCAAGAAAATAGTTGATGCCCTTGGTATAAAATATACACCTATCAATAAGGGTGTGGTTACATTAGATGGGGATGTTATTTAAATAGTAGGAACAATAAAAGGGCTAAATTCACTATTCATTCTTGTCCAAGCTTATCAATCTCCCAAGATATCATAGTTATAGATCTTCCCCCTTATTTTACCATTTGTCTTTCACAAAATTTCACTACAAAAATGGGAGGGTATCTACATGTGTATTGGTCTCACATGTTGCTTAAGATGAGATATAGAATAATAGTAACAATAAGAGCTAAGATAATCACTAAATACCATATTGAGCCATATAATCTTATCCTTATAAACATGAATTTCACATTATAGGACTAGGAAGAGGAAGATGATCATGAAGTTTTAACGCCTATAGAAGAGATTCTAGACATTCATCTAGATGAATGGGGATCATCCCTCTAATTAAATCCTTATGACTATGTACAAGAAATAGGGTTGGGTACATATTACATTCATGAAAATGATGCAATCATCTTGAACCTAGTAAAACCATTTGAATATCTTCAAAGAATGTGGTGATTGTTCTTTGATGGATTGAGAAGCAGTAATGGTGCAAGTGCAAGTAATGTCTTGATCTCTCCATTATATGAGAGTTATTTTTATTATTTCAAATTTTAGTTTAGCTAAATAAACAATGTAGCTAAATATTAAGCTTTGATTCAAGGTCTATAATTAGCTAAGGAGAGAGGGACAAAATCCCTACAAATATTTAGTGATAGTGGGTTGATTTTTTACCAAGTCAGATCCAAAAGCATAACTAAGAATAATTTACTAAGATGTTATAAACACAGGATTGAGAACCTATTAAAAAAATTTACCACTTTTAAAATTCAAGTGGTATCAAGAGTACAAAACAAAAATGTTAATTGTATTGCCTCAATAGGCTTCCAATATAACCTACCTAAAGAAATAAAGAAGAAAAATAGCTAGCAGGAAAAGTTGATAGTAAGGCCATATGTTCTTGATAATGTGACCAAATGGAAAGCCTTCGATAGTGACCAACAAATTATTAACTTTTTGAGAGAATAATATAAATTCTTTGATAGGAATTATTTAAGACTCCAAGATCATAGGAATTATTCAAGACTCCAAGATCAATATGGAGACCAAATCATCAATTTGAAGATTAAAAAACTACATATGGATCTTGTTATGCTAGAAAACATCTTCAACTTAGATGATCAACTGAAAGGTAAAAAGAAGAACATCATAATAAATTAAGAAGACTATGAGATAGTGGTCATCTCATAATGTAAATCACTAAATATAGGAAAGGTATGAAATAATTCTAAAAAACAATATTTTATTGAGTTGTGTCAAGAATTTGATGATAACTTTATTTAGATTTATCACTATCTAAGGGGTTTTGACCCTAGCTTAGCCCAACATACAATAGATCTTGATCTAAATACTAAGCCTCTTAGATAGAAGTAGAGACCAATGAATTAAAAGATAGAACCCCTAATGAAAAGTGACTTATCTAAATTGATAGAGGTTAACATCATCTTCCCTATCAAAACACTCATCTTGGGTAGCTAATTTAATTAGAATGGTGAAATTAGGATTTGTGTAGATTTCAAGGATTTGAATAAAGCATCTCTAAAGGATCATTATCCCCTTCCCCCCATGGAGAAAATTTTTTAAATTATATCATGATCTAAAATGTTTTTTCTTCTAAATGGTTATGGTTTCTATAATCAAATCCTAGTGCAAGAATTAGACTAGTTTAAGACTAATTTCACTACAAAATAGGGTACATATGCATATAAAAAGATGTCATTCAGTCTGACTAATGTTGGTGCAACATTATAGAGAGACATGTAAATGGATTTTAGAGGTTTGATAAATGAGATGATCCTGGTATACCTAGATGATATCACTATTTACTCAAAGCATGTTGATGCACACCTAGATCACTTTAGGAAAATTTTCAAAATGTGTAGATAATTTAGAGTTTCCCTCAATCCAAAGAAGTGCCTTTTTATGATTCATGAAGGGAAACTAATAGGACACATTATTTCAAAGGAGGGTCTTTCAATATACCTAGAGAGAATCAGTGTTATATATGCATTAGCATTACCAAGCCATAAGAAAGGATTACAGAGTTTTCCTTGAAAATTAACATCATAAGAAGATTTGTTTCAATTTTTTCCTTTATCACCAAATCCCTTAATGTAATGCTCAAGAAGGGTATCATTTTAAAATAGACTTAGGAGGGAAAAGATAGTTGTGAAGCCATCAAACCATTTATTTCTTAGGATCCTACCCTATTCAACCCCAACTATGAGAAAGATTACATTTTCTATGCTTTTGGAGGGGAAGGTAGCATCTCAGCTATTCTAACTCAATAGAATAAAGAACAACTGGAATATCCAATATCTTTCTTCATTCAATCCTTGAAGGATAATGAATAAAAATATAGTTTTGTATATAAACAAGTATATGTTATGATTCAAGCTCTCAAAAAATTTAGGCATATGTTCTCCAATAATAAAATTCATTTGATGGTGAGTCACCAAAGTGTCAAAGAGCTCCTGTTAAGTTGGGAGATAAATGAAAAAAGATTAGGATGGATCACAAAGGTCATGGAATATGATATGGACATCAAAATCACAAATCTTATAAGAGGGAAGGAGTTGTGTGAACAACTAGCTTATGATATCAAGACTGTTAAAGTAGTATTTGAAATAGTATATGCTTAAAGTACATCTCAACCAGCTAATCTACCTCTGTTCAATAATTGGATCCATGACATGACCATTTTCCTAAAAATAGGTGTGTAACCATTAATTTTTACTAGTAAAAGAAAAGGTATTTTAGACTCCAATCCATTCCTTATGTTCTTGTTAATGGAATATTGTTTAGAAAAGATATGAATGGAGTCAAGTCCCTAAGGTGATAAAAAAAAATCATGATGGTCCATCAAGTGGACATTTATCTGCAAGAACTTTGGCCATCAAAATAATGAGAGGGGGCTATTATTGGCCTAAATTATTCAAATATGCCCATCAATGGGTAAGAAACTTTAAGAAGTGTGCTTACTTCATGGGAAAATAAAGATTATAAGCTTTCCCTCTTAGCAATTTAATCTAACCAACCATTTTCTCAGTGGGGATTAGATTTCATTATTATAATAAATCCACCAATGAGTGTAGGCCATAAATGGGTCCTCACATTAATGGACTATTTCAAAATATGGACTAAAGTAGTTGAATTGAAATATTTCATAGAGGTATCTATCTTGGAATTCATGGATGGGATAATCTTAAGGTTTGGTGTTCCTCACACCATTATCTCAAACAATGCCAAATATTTTATGAGAAATCAAGTGAGTGAATGGGATACAAATCACAATGCATACATAATTACTTATTCCAATTATTACCTATAGTATACTGGCTTGGATAAGTCTACCAATAAGAACCTCATAAGAATTATTAAAGGAATAATGGAGGATAACTAGAGGACATGGAACAAAAAGTTGAAATCAACACTATGGGATGATAGGATCACCCCTAAGAGAGAAATTGGTAACTCCCATTCATTTTGGTATATATAATGGAAGCTTGAGTCTCATTGTCAATTAAGTTACCATATTTAGAGATCAATAATCAATTAGAGTTGATTGGCAATGATGAAATGATAGTAAGATTGGTGGAACTCATGGAACTAGAAGAAATTTGGAACTAGTCAATGAAATCTCTAGAATTAATTAAGGCTCAAAAAAATGATTTTAGAATTAAAAAATCATCTAATAAGAGCTTTAGTGAAGGATACATGGTTCTTAAATCAAATACATACAAGGCTAAACTAGGCAAAACACCAAGTTTGATGTAGTATGAAGTGATCCATACATTATAACTTAGTGCAACTAATCTAATGCATTTCAGCTATCTAATCTCAATGGATCAAAATTACCAATCCCAGTTAATGGGATACATCACAAAGCTTGATTTTGAGGTTGGAATTCTTTCCAAAAAATAGAGTTTTGTATACAATAGGGTTAGTTGTGTTTTCTAAATAAGTGATTTCACACATGTCAACTCATTAGGAATTTTTTATTTTATTAGTTTTTTTTATTTTTATTTGTTTTATTCTTATTTTAGGCTAGAATAGAAAGTATGGAATTTCACAAAAGAAGTATCTAAGAGGATTAGTCTTACCACAAGTGAAATTATTTAGGAGTATATCGACAAATAAATATATGAAATTTTATGGTGTTAACTATTTAAGTTTCTAACCAAATAGTTGATAAGACTGGAATACTATTGTTTCAATCCCAGAATGAAAGAAATAGTCACTTAGAATGAAGATAAAAAAGACCAATTGTTGAAACTAAAAATTGATTGGACTAGAGAAATAGATTATTGGGTCACCACCACCATAGATAGATACATCAATAAAATTGTATTACAAAGATATATAGTGTTTGAAGCTACACAAGACCACTTTTTCAAAAAAAATAGAGAATTTTTTTTGTAGGAACTACCTATGTTGATAAAGATGTTGGTTATGGATATGGCCATGGTGCCTACTCCAACCAATTTGGAGTAGTCTCTTTGGGTGTATGGTGATGTGTGTGCATGATATTAAATGATAGATAGATGAATAAGTAAAATTTGAACCTGAATCTAGAATGGAGATGCAATGGGAAAAGAGTCAAAAGAAAAGTTTGGATTTAGAACAAAAATTACTATAATAGAATAAATGGAATCACCAAAAGAATACATAAATAGATATGAGTAGAGGGAAGAGTAGTAACATTAGATTAGATGATGAATGAGTGTGAAGATGTGATGAGTGAGAGGACAAAAAAAGGATGAAGAAGGAGGATGATGAATGCTGGTAGATAGAATGAGAGGATGAAGAATGAGATGAAGATGAGATGTGTGAAGAGGAAAATGAGAGTAGTTTAAGATTAGAATAGATAGAAGATAGAATTAGTGCATAGCTATAAGAAAGGGTATTATCAAAAGAAGAAGAATTTTGAAAATAAATAGAGCATGGTCATAGGTTAATCATAGGTTTAATTGCAATAGAAGAAGCTATTGGAAATAACTATCTATTTAAGGTGCACGTGTCCCCATAACCCAATATTTTCTATTCTAGTAAATTTTTTTATCCAAATAAATAGGAGGATAATAGTATGGAAAGACCATTTTTAGATAATATGAACCATTTGGGTATATAAATTCATATAAAATCAATTAGGAAGACTTTGGAAACCATAAGATTAGTTTAAATAGAACAACACTAAGAAGGAAGCACAGACAAGCATAGTGTGCATGATAATTCTTTTAGTGTATAGAGTAGTACACATGTAAGATTACTCAGAACGTAGACACCTCTAATAATGATTACATAGAAGACTCCATCCACACTAGTCAATATGATGTCTCATCTATAAGGATTCCTAAAATTAGCCATCTATGATGGATCCATGGATCCTAAATAGTACATGCTAACTTGCAAAATGAAATGGCAAGCTAAAGATGTCACTAGTGAAAATTTTCAAAAGTGAAAATTAGTAAGGGCCCTAGATATGAGAGCACTAGATTTCATATAAAAAATATACCTTCAATAGGCAAGTCTAAAATATGTTTAGGATTGTCTCATCATAGAATTTAAGATTAAGAAATGCACCAATCAAACTATATAGGATCTGAAGGAGATAAGGAAAAAATATAGAGAATCAGTTTATAACTATGATCATATATTCTTTGATGTGATGAATAAATAAGAATTTTCCTTAATAGATAAAGATAAAGAATCATGGTTCATTAAAGGAATACAAACCAAGATCTGATTTGCCATTGTGAAAACTTAATATGATATAAAATCATATGCCAGAGATATTATACTACATGTAGAATAGATTGAAGATATGGAGAAGCCCTTATTGTTAATTCCAAAATTAAAAACACACTACAGGATTTTATGAAAATAGTGGAGCAATAGCATGAAGTAGATAAGCCTAAATTGAATATATGGTGTATAAAATGTGGAAAATAAGGACACCATCAAAATTATTATCCAAAAGTCAAAATAGAATTTTGTGAACTCTACTGAGTAGTAGGGCATGCCACAACACAATGACACCTTCTACAGTAATATATCAAGAATACATAAAATTTGTATTTTAATTTATGTAATTTTCCTAACCATGATGAGAAAAATTATAGGGATTTATAAGAGCTTAAAGAAGGCATCTCCAAAAATGTATTCACCATTGTAGTGTAGCAAATCTCCTTTATGAAACAAATAATTTTAGGCCCTGAGGTCAATAAAGGTTGTGTGACACAAGTAGGTCCATAATGGATTCTGAGATCATTATAGTACTAGCTTCATGGTTTGGCCAGATGGACCCCTCCACTGAGTTATACACCTCCATCTCCTTAATACCAGTATGTATCACCTTAAAGCTCACCTATAATGCAAAAACAATAAATGAGTTAGACCACACCAGTTATGTAATAATAGTTTGGAATTGAAGATAAAAGTTAGTAGTAACAGTAGTAAAACACTCCACAATAACAAGGAGGATGTCAAGGTGGATATCAAGCTAATAGAGGAGGTCATGGTAGTTACAGAGGAGGATACCAAGGTGGTAGATGAAATTACTACTAGCGACCTCCCCTACAATGCTACCTATGTGGAGAATACAATCATGTACAATAGAATTCCCTGATAAACCTATAAAGACAATCATATTATGCATATTGTAAAATATTTGACCAACATAACACAAAATATTCCCTTATTTTATAAAATCAAAGAAAGGACAAAGCTATCCAAAATGTGAATATGGTATGGAGCCTAAAGAAAATGCATTTTTGAATGTTATTACATGAAAATAGCATGTGGAATAAGGGATACCTCTAATTGAGATGCCTTAGGATTAGGGCATCAAAAAAATTAAATAGGATAAATATCTAGACCCAACCATAAAGAAGAGCCTAATGTATGAATTTATACAGATGTTGAAGAACATTCAACATCAAGATACTAGTGATGGTGATGTTGTAGCAATAGACATATAAATATATGGTCAAATCATGTGAATTATGTGTTAAGATGGAGTTTTCACTATTCTTATAGATCTCTTGAAAATTTTGAGTACTCTACATAATGAATATATATCATAGAACATCATGAATTTACTACATAATTTTTCAAAGTGTGCATAGCATGGACAATAAAAGATAGAAAAACTAGTTTGGTATGTCAAGATGAAGAAATCTTGGGATGTTGACACATGGATTGATACTGAGGTTATTGGTTATGAGATCCTAAATGTTATCTTTTATTTTGGTATCATAGTTAATATGATTCCTTGATTTACATGGGAAGTTATTGGATGATTGGCTCTGAGCTACAGCCTGGAAACCTTAAGCCTAGTTGATTATGGGAAAGTTGAGCCCATTGGTAGACTATAAGGTGTCAAGATCAAAGCCATAAACTTATCTCTACAAGGTGACTTTGAAGTCATCGACATAATGATTGTAGAAACACACTACCCTATGATGATAGGAAAAAAATGAGCATATGATGGTCAAATTAATATTAATACAATGCACAATCATATTAAGGCACATCAAGGTGATAAATTTATCATTCCTCTTAGTATAATGCATAAGCCTTACATAATTCCAACTGAATCAGACTTTCCATATGTTCCACAAGAAACTAGTTGGATGAAGGTGAATTCTAATTAAAATCCAAAAACTTTGTGCATAGTTGAATGCAACTTCCTATATTAGCATACCAAACCTCAGGTACAATCACTGCTCACTCAACATTTTAATACATTAAAACAATAGAGGCCTAAACCAATAGTTATGCAGCTAGTTGTAAATTAGTATGACATTAAAGAATATGCCTCTACGTCTATAAAATATCCTACTCAATCTAAAATTGATTTCTTTTATCAAGCTGATGACCACATATAAGACTACATAGAGATGACAAAGGAAGGAAATTTGCCTTGGGAAGTAGTTTCATCTATCAATGACTACTCAGATACACACCTCCTCAACTGGGCCTCAGGTGACCATGAGCTTTGACCAATACAAATGGTCTTTGTGTATGAGTGATAACTTCATGTATACTATGCAATGGAGGACCTCAATGATTTTATTTTACACTTGTAAGTCAATATCCTAACCATCAATTAGTAGTTCAAAAATTGAAAATATGATCTAAAGGAATTTATTGTGATATGGTTGGCAACTCATCAAGATAACCAGATGGAATGGTATTATTCATGTGATCTCATGATTAGTAAATTCTAGCTACCATAGTTCATCCACACCAATTCACCATTATTTCAAGAAGTTGATTGTCTTAAAATTCATATACATAAATGTACTAAATTTTAGAATGAGGAACATGTGGCACCAAAGTATTGGGTTCACCTATTCCACTATCCACTTGCTCCACTACCATCATCCTTGTACATGCACCGAGAATGCAAAACATTGGGCATAAGTGCAAAGTAATTTTATATAGACCTTTATGTTTAAAGAGAAAATCCTCTAGTCCATAATGCACTATAGAAATTCAAGTATTTTTTATGCCATGGGTGCATAGAATACTTGAGTACCATAATAGAATATACTACCTATAAGAACATAACCTTTTATCTTAACTCAGCGTTACAAAGGTACAAGGATACTAAGAACTAAGAAAAATCTCTAATGTATCCATGTCACTAGATCCATGATGAGGTAAAAGAAATTGAATATTTTAATTCTAATGATGATTTATATCTAAATGATTTATTCAAGCTATAATGACCTATTGAACCACTCAAGGACACTGACGTAGCACTAATATAAGAAGACAAGCTACACAACATCCAAATTCCTAAACAAGAAGGGAAAAGGAGGATATAGGAATCTATCAATGAAGAAAAATGTAACATTTATCAACAACCTATCAACAAGCATGTTGTTAAAATTGGAATAGATGAGATTCTAAAACTAGCAAGCATAAGTGACTATTAGATGGAAACTAAAATTTCAGAAGCTCTACAACTTTTGAGGGATTACCAAGACATTTTTTATACCAAATTCTTATAAGTTTAAGGATTCAACCCATCTCTAGGTGAAATGCACATTAAACTAAAGGAGTACACATGACTGATCAAGAAGTAGCCATATAAGCTCAATTCGAATATGAAGCTAAAAGTAAAAGTTGAATTGGATATAATATAGGATAGAAGGATAATCTATCTAGTAGAATAATTGAATTGGGTAAGCCCCATTGTATTTCATCCCAAGAAAATAGGAGAAATATGTATTTATATAGACTACCGTATTTTGAATGATGCCTATGTAAATGATCCATTTATAATACCATTCATAGATGAAATTTTAGAGACTATCGTAGGACATAAAGTATATTCCTTCACTAATGTTTTTAGTGGATATCATCAGATCTTGATCATAGAAGAAGATCAAGTCAAAATAAATTTTGCAATAAAATGGGGTTATTTTATGTATAAGGTCATGCCTTGTAGCCTTAATAATTCACCTATAATTTTATCTCATGCAATGGCTACAACATTCAAGGATTTTATTCATGATTTCTTAAAATTTTATCTAGATGATTGGGTAATATTTTCCTTATTTAAATAACATTTGTCTAAGTTACATCTAATGTTGGAATGATGTTGATCTCTATGCATCACTTTTAATTTGAAGAAATGTTTATTTTTCACACCTTTTAATGTTTTGCTTGGACATGTAGTATGTAGTGAAGGTATTTTGGTAGATCAGGTTAAAATCATGGTAATACTAAGTATAAATCCACCTATTAGCACCATCGAACTATGTTATTTTTTGGGTCATATAGGCTACTCTCATAAGTTTATAATAGGGTACATAGTTATTTCATATCCATTGGAATCTTTACTACGTAAGAATAAAAATTATGTCTAGAATTTAGAAATCCAAGAAGCATTCATTGAACTAAAATAGAGATTAGTTACTACACCTATACTTGTTTTTCCAAACTAGAGCATGCCTTTTCATGTACATGTGGATTCTTTGGGAATTACAGTCAGAGTTGTACTTGCATAGCCTAGAGATGGTGTGTTGGACCATCATATTCATTTTACTATCAAGAAACTATCTGACATAAATAAAAACTATACAACCATAAAACAAGAAGCACTGGCCATTATGTTCACACTTCATAAATTCTAGCACTATTTACTTGCAACACCATTTGAAGTATTCACTGATCATTAATCCCTGTGATATTTTGTCAACAATACAATGTTGGGAGGACGTATCTCTTGATGTTTGATGTTATTCCAAGAGTTTCAATTTTGCATAAATGTCAGGCTAATAAGAGAGAATATAGGACCAGACCATATCAACCACATACCAAATGGGGAAGAGCTAAAAGAATTACAAGACTCTCCTGATTCCCATCTTTTCTATGTCTCTATAATTCCTAAATTTTATGAATCCATTGACAAATTCCTTAATAAAATAATCTTCCCTATGCATTTTCAAGAGTGAGACAAAAAGTATTTTATGACTAGAGTACTACCATATACCATCAGCAATGGGTTTCTATATCACTTGAGAAAGGGTGAAGTCCTATGCAGGGTTGTTGTGGAATATGAATGAACTCATCTCTTAGAGGAATCTCATTAAGGAGTCATAAGAGGGAATTTTGAGGGAGAAGTTAGGCTATAAATTTACTACAAAGTGGATTATGGTGGCCAAATTTGTTCTAGAATGCACATAGAGTTGCACAATACTGTGATGTTTGTCAACATATGGGTAAACCACTATAGAAAGATGAGATGCCTTTATAACCTCTATTATCTAAGTATAATTGTGAACAATGGGGAACTTATTTTTTCAGATTGATCAATCTACCAAGTAACTATAGTAAATCAAGATACATCATTACTATGACTAAATATTTTACTAAGTGGGTTGAAACTACTACAACCCCTAGCTATGGTGTGAAGGATGCACCAAAGTTTCTATATGAAAATATGATTACAAGGTTTGAATTCCCTATAAAATTAGTTAGTGATAGATTAATTCACTTTATAAATAATACCATCAAGGCTCTAACTGAAGAATTTATGATCTCTCATCACAAAATCACTATGTATCATCCCCAGGCTAATGGCCAAGCTGAAGCATCTAATAAAGTACTGGGTAAGATGTTGACAAAAATATATAATGTCAAGTGGGATGACTGAGAAGATCACATTCCTAAACTCTTATGGGTAAATCACACACATTATAAAAGGTCTACAAGATTTACACTATTCTAATTGGTTTATGGTCTGGAAGCAATCATGTTGATGGAATATTTAGTACCCAGCCTATGCATTGCCATGGTCATGTAATTCAAAGATCATGAGTCTCTTATTAAACAACTCCTAGAACTAAATCAAATGGATGAATTTAGATTCAAATCAGCCTAGATGTAGGAAGTTCACAAGCAAAGTTAGAAAGCATGGGATGATAGAAACTTGCATCAAAAATAATTTCATAAGAATCCACCAATTTTATTGTATGACATTCAATTGAGAGCATTCTTGGATAAGCTATATATATGATGGAAAGGGCCCTACATTATACATGACCTAATTCATCAAGTAACCATGGTTTTAAGATATCTTTAGGGAATTATGTTACCATGGTGGGTAAATGGTTGTAGGCTTAATCCCTACCACCAATAGTTAATTGATCTCATTCTACAATCGGAGTGGGTATTGAGTAGCACCATGTAGCTTAGGATTTCCTTATTTTGCATGATTTGTGTGTGTGTGTTTTTATTTTCTATTTGTTTATTTTTAGATGATATTCACAACATTTTTTAAATATAAAGACCAAGCATCACATGCACCAAACTTGTGTAGGAGGATCCACGTGTACCACTAAAAAAATATTAAGTCTGGGAAAGATGCCAAAATGTCCAATCAGTAAGATATCCATTGGATAACAATCATCCACAAGAAATATATGAATGAGCCAATGGTTGATTAACACATTCCTTAATAAATTTATGGTTCATCAACATTACTTATTTGTACCCTTCTTACAGACATCAAAGAGCATAATGGCATAAATCCACACATGCACCAATGACTAAATGCTTTAATGTCTAGATCAGATACATATTTTCCATATCTACCAATACATTCAAGATGAGTAGATAGATAAGCATAGCCTAGGCATGGAAGAAGAGAGGTGATAAATATATAAAATCCAAGTTCAAATAGCCAGTCAGTATTTCATCCTTGAGCATATTTTTCACAAGTTGAAGCTATCAAGATTTGAGTCATTTTCTTTCCATAGAGTATATAGAGCATTAAAATTTCACCATCTTATGTAGCCATAGATACTTCACAACTAATCAAATCTCCTAAAAATGTGTAAAAAGAAGCCATGGGCATAGACAAGGCACTTCAAAAAACTAAGTATAGTGGCCAAGAGTCATTTGACTACCCTCACCAAGCTAAGTAGAAGCTCTTCTACACTGACCCTATTGATAATGCATAACCACTCACTCTTATAGCTCCCCACTAATTATAGAACATAGATGTTGAGTGAATATTAATATTTCCCACATTTGGTGATCTAGGAGAGATCATTTAAGTATTTCTTGGGTGATACAATGAGGGCACAATCTATTTGGGTTTGAATGAGACTATGATAATTAACATATAAACCATGGCCTATGCTTTGGGCATGCCTACATGAGGAGACTCTTTGCTACCCTACAAGATAAAAAAGTCTCCCATATTTCAATAAGTTTGAGATCTATATGTGTGGGCTAATTGAGGGATTCTTATTGATGAAATCCTAGATGAACCAATGTGCATTCTCATTTAGTGCATCATTAGAATATTTTAGTAGATGAAAAAGTCTGCCAAGAAAATACCTAAGGGATTTGTGGACATCACCCATTAGATGATCCATCAAAATAAACAATTAAACTGTCCTAATTACTTTATGAAATAATTACTTGTAAATATCAAGAAGTGCCACATGTCTCCCAAGCAAACATTTTAGTACCAATTCCTCATTTTCTTGCTTTGTTTCACATAGTGAAAGTCACCAGAGGGTGAAGTGCATCCAGACATACACTACTAGTCAACATAGAAATTCTAAAATATCACTTAGATGAAAGATTGTGGAGCTCTTGCACATGAGGATAAGTTAAAATTTTGGTGGGAGGAGTGCTTGAACCTCACTACCACAAACCCTCAAGTGCCACATGATGTCCTACAGTACCTAGGTCAGTATGCCACAGTCACCTTATTGCCTAAATGAGTATTTATCACAATCTATGAGATGCCATACTTACCATTCAAACCACTCCCCATATTCATCATAATGGATATGGCACAAGCCAAGGTGGATTGATAAAAAGAGTACATAGCTAATTGTGTGACTCCCTTGCAATCTATACCACTTAGTATAGATATTCTTATTGTCTAATAACCACCAGAGATAGTATCTAGCTTGTAGAAATAAAAGGGGAAACACAAAGTAGATACTCACTAGGGATACCCTCCCCAAAAGTGAACAAATCATAGCACTATGACCTAGAAGGATGATCTAAAGGTGTCATAGATAGCCAATTCCTATGATCTCATTTAGATGGGCACTAAAAAATAAGAAGTTTATCAGGTCATGATGGTTAACATGGCTAAAGACTAATATGAGAAGGAAGAAGAAAATTAAACTTTTTTTTAGAAGGTGGTGTGCATAACATAAGTCCATAAATAAGTTCCCCAGAGCTCTAGGTGGACCTTCCATCTTTCTCACCTTCCATCATTATCAACATAATTTGAGAAGAATCAGAGTAACTCCAATATAAAATGGACTCCTTCCATCCTTCAACCACACCAATATTTACATCTGATGTCATCTTTGCACCTTTCTAGAGAGCCCACCTAAAAAACTTATGCATAGGCCCAAAAAATGGAAAGAGGCAATATTCTCCCCTACCTTGGAGGAGCACACATTTGGTTGACCAGTTATTATGTAGGAAGTGCAATCTACTCCTAAATATTTTACACCACCACCATGATGTAGACTAGTCACAATCAATAGGAGGAAGACAATCCAAGTTTGAAGGTGAGATTAGATGATTTACCTCCATCACCATAGGCTCAATATATTGAATATTTTTCATCAGAGTAGCCAATCATAGAGGAATAGTAGGCTACTAGGTAAGAAGTTGATCACATAGTTGAATGCAAGCTCAGGAAGGAGGAAAAGAAGTGAAATAACTGTAGGCAACATAACAATCCAAATAAGATAATACCACACAAAAGGCTAGGGAGGTAGAGGTATACATCTATAGGGCCAAACAGGCCCATGAAGTAGCTGACATAGTAAAGAAAGTGCAAGAGAAGAGAGAAAAGAATGAAAAAGAAGAAAAATAAGAAAGGAAAAAATAATATATAACACTCCAAGCATAGTGATAGGTAGAGGAGGATAATAAAAGGAATAAGGAAGAGGAAGATGAAGCCCTTAGGTAACAACAAGCATAAGCACAAGCCTAATCATAGGCCAAAGCTACACAAGAATAATAGAAGAAGAATAAAAGAAGTAAGAAAAAGAGAAGAAGAAGAACAAAGAAAGAAGTAAGAACAAGAGAAGAAGGGAATAGAATAATAATAAAGGAAGAAGAAGAACAATAGAAAAATAACAAAGAGGAAGAAGACAAGAGAAGGAAGAAAGAGGAAGAGGAAGTAGAAGAAAAGAAAAAGATAGAAGAAGAAGAGAAGAAAAGAAAAGAGAAAGAATAAGAAGATGAGAAAAAGAAGAAGCCAAAAAGAAGGAACACGAGGAAGAGGAGGAGGAAAAATAGAAAATAGATAAAGACACTATGTAGTAAAGTAAGATAGTAGTAAAGGCCATATCACAGTAGTAAACACCACCTATAATGTAGGCAGGATCCCAGCCACCATCAGGAGGTGTTTAGCTCTAGGATGTTCCCTTAATATCTACTTAGTACACTACCTTCTCTCTCCCTTTAGTCACCATGGCATGCTCAGATCCTACATAATCCATTATCACTTTGTCCACTCTTTTAGTCAAGTAGGAAGCATCTTTAGACATGTCCTAACTACCTTTGAAGAAATAGTTGGAGGGTGATACAGCTTTTTAAAATTCCATCACATAAAATGATGCCTCCCTAGAGAAAGAACATTATCATATAAAGGTAGATAATGTGGAACCTGGGGGTCATCTTCATGAATAAAAAATATGATTGAAGACACTTTCCCAAACTTGGCCTCTTGAGTCATCAGGGACCAAGTGATGTCTAACTACAGGAGGCTCAAGACCTTGGTCTTGGAGCTCACAAAATATTGGTGCATAGCTTAAAAACTTCATGTAATTGAAACTCTAAGATATAATTTGAATACTAATGTTATATCTTTGATTACTCTACTAGAGGAGTCTTAAAGCATGATAACATTGCATAACTCAGCCTATTAGGTTACACGTAGTCTTCTAGAATAGCTGCAATAGCTTGATAATTCTCTTACCAACTCTAACACAAAATTAACCACAACCATAATATCCATGAAAACCATGCATAGTAATACTACATCAGTAAATGAAGCTGACCTTACTCTCCAATAATAATTCAATGCTAGGGACAACATACATGATTGACTCCTTAGCTAGTAATAGGACCTATAGCATAGTGCATTTTCAGGTCTGCAAGAAGAATACCATATATAAATTTTAGAGAATATTAGCACAAAAATTCAAATAAAGATAAGTAATACAAAGGCCAACATGAGTACCACTAAGGATTCATACCTAAAGGAACTCACTAGATTTTATGCACCAATGTGTGTACTGATTTGCATGGTCTAAGAAGTGATACTTGACAAGCACACATTCAAAACTAATCTAAATCCATTTTATAATGAGGTATCCCTAATTATAAATGTTCCTATTTACAAATTTTCATCTAAGCTCCAATAATAAATATCATAGCACAAGGATGCTAAGCCTGGGGACAAGGATCCTACTAGCCAATATTATTCCTTATTAATGCCACCTCCTTCCATTTGAGTCCTACACAATGCATAAATGTTGTATAATTTTGAACACATTTTTTTTGTATTAGCTGATTAATAATACAAGAAAGGCTAGGATAGTTGAAAACCCATAAAGTGGCCACCTAGTTATTCCAGCCTATTAAAAACCCAAAAGGGTAGTAGGTTGTTATGTTACTTATTTGAAAACCCAAAAGGGTAGCTAATTAGTGCATAAGAGGTGAAAGCCAAAAATGGTGCCTTGAGTGATTACTATGACTCTTATTATTCTACCCAATTTTTTAGCTTCTACCTCAATGTACATTCAGATGAAACTACAATTTTGGCTCAACACGAGATAACATTTTAAGTCCAAGAAAGTGTTGGGAGAAGAAAACAGATAAGTAAAGTTATATAGGGTATTATTTAGATATTCATGCATTATGTATGAAATTTTTAGCTATATGTATTTTTTACTATCCTCCATGACTTGTAAAAGGATAGAAGATGAACAATCCCCTCTTTTTTGTGCCAATGTATGAGAAGAATGTGAATAGTCAGGAACTACAAATGACTATAAATATATATGCTTGTATGAATGAGATGATGAATCTTTGTTGAGATCAATATAGACTTTATGGTTATGATTACCTATTGTATGTTATTCCTTGTATGCATTAATATGTTTAATGTTTGGTTTAATACTATTTAAATTAATTTGAATTATCTCCATACCCTAAGAAAACTCTGGTTGATCTTAATTCTTATCTATTGCATGATAATTCCTTTATGACATGCTTATGTTAAACATGAACACTCTACACTATCCTACATAGTATAATAAAACTTAGCTATCCTCATCCTTAGCATGTTATATTGTATTAATAACCTCTACTAACAATTGTAGGCAAATTAAATATAAATAAATGGAATTAAGTTTTGTTAAGTCATTGTTTAAACTTGTTAAGTGTGTTTTGGAACTCCTATCTTGAATTACAAACCTACCTACAAGCCATAACCTTAAACAATGACTTAAACCATGACTATGAACTATGCTTCAAACCACACACCATGATGCCATTATCAGCATGCATGGTACTTGATTCCACCTTATTGCATTTTTTAAGCCATCTTTCCTGTAATATTAAACTTGTTTAAATTATTTCAATCCCTACAAAAGTTTTGATTATAATTTCTAGGTTTTTGTTTTTTTTACATCATTAGGGTATTAGGGTTTTCATCATGTTATCATTATGTGGTTTTTTTCTTCAAAAAGTGGTGTTTTTTAAATCATAGTGAACACCTAGGATTTTCACTACAATTATAATTCAAACTAGCAAATATTCCTAGTATTTCCCAAACTAAGAAAATATTAATTAAAATATTACCTATCATCCTTATGGACATTTGACCTATAAAATGCACCTCCCATCCTTGTAGGATTTAAATCTAAAAAATTCAACTCCAAATTCCACTAAAGTTTTAACCTATAATTTACACCTCCAATTTTTGCTAAAGATTCCAACCTACTTTTATAACTACACTTCCTTGTAGACTTTTTATCTACATAGAATAACTCCAAGTTCTGCCAAAGTTTCCTCCTAGCACATGAAAAACCCACCAAATTTGTAGTTGGTTTTCCCTCAAAATTCTCTCCATAATCCATGTCTAGGAAAGAGATGAAGTTCAAGTCTAAATAACCTAGTGTAACTCTCAATCTAGAATCTAACATAACTAAGATTATAGACACAGACCTAGGTCATACTGACCTAGGTGACTTCTAGACTAGGATCAATTTAGAATTTAACAACTGGATATAGATCATCTATGACTCTAGACTACCCCAAGCAACAAATTTCCCCTAACTTTGCAAATCCTTGAGTTGGTACTCATGTTATCATAACATTATGATTTTGACAAGAAAAAAGTGTTGAATGATAAAGGGGAAAGGATTCTAAATATGGACCCAAATTTCATTGACTTTATGTTTATATACCATAATTTGAGATTTATCTATATATAACTATAGAATCATCCAAAAAAATATTTCAAGACAATACAATTATATGCCAAAGAGTGATGAACAAGCAATGGTTAAGAATCCCTAATGTTACCTTCACCAGATTACCTAAGACACTAGAAAGAATTGATTTTAAATATGAGGTAGGGGATTGTTGGGACCAACATAGCCCCATTTTTTTTGTAATTGGGATGCTTGAGAAACCCTCAGAATAAAACATGGAAATTTCATCATGTCAAGGTTTTTTATAGAATTTTAAGATCATCCACTTTGTTAAAAGGTAGCCTCATATGGTTTTGATTTACTTTAATTTGGATTAATAGTGCTAATGAGATTCATTAGTATTTTAGTTTTAAGTTCCATGGCATGTGTTCTCAAGAATTATGTATTCCAAAACCCTAGCAAGCCCTTAATCTAGATTTGAATAAAGGCGATAACTAAATTGATGAGAACCATTTTAAATTTTGATATTTCATGGACTTAAGAATAAAACACATATTCTAGGATTAGTCATGTTTTCTAACACAAATAAGAAACTTGATCCCTTTTGTTATTTCCCACCTCTTCTAAATTCCTATATGACCTAAATAATGTCATCTTATTGGGTCTTTTTAATATTTTCCAACTTTGCCTAAGGTTTTAATACTAAGGCCCCGACGTATTCATTAATATAATCATGACCTTAGTCTTAATGCCTTAAGCCTAAGTATTTTATGTCTCCACTATCCTAACTTAACTTCCTTGTGTATTATAGGATCCTATGGCTATCACTTTACCATGGAATTTGATCCAACAGAGCAAGGATAACCCAAAATTTGACTTAAATAACATGCATCTTTGGTGATCTAACATTCTGTTCTTAGTCACTAAGACTCAATCAAATGAAATGAAGAATAATTAAAAAGTCAAAAGGATAGGGAAGGAATGAAGGATCAACATGCATCACCTTTGAATTTGAAACTAAAAGAAAATAGGTCCCACCTAGCAAAGTGACCAACCACATTTAAGCTACTAGATCATGATCAATGACTGACGCTTCATCACCAAGTTTGATCCAATAGAGCAAATGTAGTCTAAGATATTTATAGATCCCATAGAGGTGCCAACTGGAATTCTCACACTAGGCCATAATAATTTTATGAGCTTAAAATTTATGTTCATACGACCATCATTTGACATCTTCAAAGATGTATTTAACATCTGCATGACTATCAACTTTAAGCCCATCAAATAAAAAACTTCACTAGCTTAAAATTGATGTTCATGCAACCATCATTTGATGTCTACAAGGATGTGTTTCAATTATGTTAGACTATCAAATTTAAGATGATGAATTATTATGCTCAGGGCCAAAATGCACTCCCAAACCTTGCTAGAAGGATCAGATATGGTTTTATAAGCTAAAGGAAATGCTCAAAAGATGCTCAAAATGGGAGTATTTAACCTAAAACATATGGGAATAGTCTTATGATATAAATACTTACTTTAAATTTATATGGAAGGATCCTCATGGCATTTTGTTTAAAAAAATCATGAACTGTAAACTATGAGTTTATGCTAAGTCTTATTTTAAAAAGAGAAGTCCTTGTCACACATAATATGAGTTAATCAAAGGTTTTCATATGTGGTGGCCAAGACTATTTAGACCCTCACCCCTTTGTTATAAATTAGGAAGTTTAGGCATAAATTCCTTAGCCTAAGGTTTATTTCATGTTTAATAAATATGAAATAAACCTTAGCCTAAGGAACTTAAGCCTAAGTCATGACTTTAATAACATACTGACTTAACATTTGGGCAATTTTTGAAAATCAAAAAATCACGCTTTGTATTTAATATTTGATCTAATGGTATAAAGGCACCAATGAATTTTCAATAGCCCATGAGCTTACCACATATCCAATACTCATTCAACAAAGGACTGACAAAATATTTGGAGCATGGAGAAGATATGTAAACGTGCCAAGTGTCATGACCATGAGGTTTACAATAAAAAGACCCAATCATGGCTAAGGGCCTAGATTATAATCAATGGCTCATGATAATCTAGGAATTTGATCCTATAGTGTGAAATGAAGAAGGTATTCTAAATACTAATGGCTAATGTTCAAATGGCATTTATGAAAAATGTCTTGAAAGGTCTAAACCAATGCCACATAGGCACCATGCAAGTATAAAAAGACAAAATTCAAGATTTTATGGGCTAAAAAACACAAAGGTATAAATCAAAGGTCCAAATCAAATCCAAGGCATGTATAAGATGAAGCCTAGATATATTCCACCATTAAAGCTCTAAAACCCTAAACCCTACATAAAAGTGACTCGAACGAACTCAATTTTTTATAATTCAATCAAAAGAGAAATTAATTACGTTTATTAGGTGCAAAAGAGATTTCAAATAGATAGTCTATAATTTAGCTCAAATAATTATCAAAGACATAGACCATGGTAGCTAGTAGGTAGAAATTGAAGGAGGAAATCAAGTTCTATTTGACAACAAACAATAAAGGATAAATCTTCAAGGATACTGAATTGGACCTTGTAACATTGAACATATAGGGCATTAAGAATTGTTTCAATCTCTTCTTTATGATAAAATAATTACAACCCATTTCATAGGAAGAATAGAGGAATTCCACCACAAGTAAGAAATATTATGACCTAGTTTTAGTCCAAATGGTTGTCCTTCATAACACCATGTCAAAACTAGATGTATTACATTGTATTGACATACTTGCCCCCATATTTGTTGATTGTAGAATAGACAATGAATGGATAATTAGGGAGGGGAACTCAATAGGGGTAGCCTATATTTCCCCTTTTGCTTTTGAGAATTACTATAAGCTCCCTCTCCCCCATGTGGACCTTTCCAAAATTAAAGAGTCATCCAATAACCATGATTTGGACTCTATCCACAAACCCTAGTTACACCAAGGACCTCATAGCTTTAGAAACCTTGAGGGCAAGATCTCTATCATCCAATTCAAAGAGGTAATTAGGGTAATAATGACCCTATTGATATGAGCCTTTGGTGCCCCTTCAAATACTTATGTGAATAGGATCTGGGTCCCATATGTGCACTTCATGATGGAGAGAAACTTACCCCTCTAATTGGAGACTTAATTAGTGTCTTCCTAGCCAAATAATTCAATGCCATCAAACTAAAGACCTCAAAATAATTCTTTATGATGGCATACCTCTTAATTCCATTTTCACCTCAATCACCTTCCTTGGGATTAGGAATTGGTCCATATAAGGCAAGATAACCATTTCACATTACTATTCCAAATTTCACATCTTCATATATAGAAATCACATGTAATTTATTTATGACTGCATTTATCCATCTATAATAGAGGCCATCATGAATGTTTTCATACTTAGGGTCCACCCCCTCATCAAGAGGTATGTTGAAATGATAGGGGATGTATGGTATTACCCTAATTGTATAGTTATTAAGATAAAAGGAATCATGCCCCAACCTTAAAGGCTACTAGTATATGTTCTGAATAAGCTTGTAGAGTAGGAAATTACCTCCCATCTCATCCATGGCATTGATAGGAGTTAAAAATAAAATAAGAAAGGTCTACTTCACCCCTTCCCCTTGAATATTAGGAAAACTATAGTAATGGATTGGAAATAGGTGGAAATCATGTCCACACATAGGGATTCATTTGGCTTCTAACTGGATGAACTACAGATGTGGGATCTAAAGAATGTAGTAGGTGAGAATTTAAGGGACAAGAAGCTTCCAAAGCTAGAATATGTACATCAACTTGGTGTCTATGACACCATATATATTAAGGCTAAGAACTATGAGGAAGTATTGGCTAGAGTCTAAGGCCACAACATTAAGCTTGAACATAGGTTAATCATGGATAAAAATCCATCTAGGAAAGCATGGAAAATGTATCCCTTACAATATCACTTACTACCTGGGCCATCTAGAGTAACCCATGAATAGCCTCAAGCAAAGAAACCATAACCCCAAAAATATGTTGAGAAATTTTAGGGGGAATAAATCAAAGGCAAGGAGAAAGTAGGAGAGGTTAGATTGGAAGAAAGGCCTAGAGAGGGGACCCCATCTTCAGCACTCCCATAGAGGCCATCTTCTCTAATTCAATACCTAGACATGATCTCCATGGAACCAAAAGAGAAACTTGAGGATGCCCTCAAGGAGCTTGTGGAATACTATGACTCTAATAAGAAAGGCAAACCCAAAGAAAATATAGACAAAAGAGCTTATCATAATAACATCCCACAAGAAGAGGAAGGTAGAGCTAGCACTAGTCCCTATGGGACCAAAGAAGAGACCAAGATTGATATTCATTCATCTCACTAGTGAACTCAATCTATTCAGTGATGAATTCCTAATTCATGGACCAATCATTCCTAGCTGTGTCATCTATGGCAAGTTACAAAATATCCCCTCCCTTTCCCATTCTTTGGCCATGGCAAGGGTCACTAATGTTGGGATACAAGATAATATGAAGCCTTGGATAAAGTATATAGTAAATGAGTAAGAAGAAAGGAGAATTGTGGTCATTGAAGGACCAAGAGGCAAGAATATAGATACTCCAGGAGAATCTAGTAGATCAGGTATAGAGGTCTCAAAACCTCCCAAGTTTAAGGAACCATTTACTACCATCCATTTTAATGCTAAAATAGAAAGAATAAAAATAAGGATAGTTGTGGTTAGAATAGATAAATTTACCTTTCAAAAGGTCAAACCCTTTGTGGGATTAACCCTTATGGGAGGACAACAATTGGGTGAGGATACCATTCATGATGAAGATGTGCAAAGTCTGATTAAGTCCCAGTCAGCACAGGCTAGAGCTGGAGTCCAAGGCTTAAAGTAGAGGATCCAAAATTTGTAAAAGGAGAAAGAAAACTTGCAAACACAAAGAATTCTATTAGTGTTAGATGTAATGACTAAAATGCTTGATGAATCATTATATAACATGTTTAAATCCCTCAATTTAACAAATCTAAGATACAATGCTTTAGAGGGGTAGTGTGCATTGCTCAAAATCTTGGTCACCTAGTGGCAAGCCTTTGAAGACAAAATTTCCCAACTCCTTAACATCTAGGCAAAGAAACAGATCCTAAACTTCACAACCATTAGCTTGGGGCACTTAAGCACAATTATAATAATTGTGATTGAAATGATTTAAAGATTAAGTGAATGGCACAATGGTGTGTAAAAGGTCCTAAAAGAGGATAAAGAACTAATTACAAGAATTGAACAAATTATTGTGACCATGCTCAAGGACCCTGCATAATTCAGCATCTTAGGAATCATAAGTGATGAAGAATTTAAGCACAGGGATACTTTGGTAACCCAAGAAAACAAAGGAAAAATCCAAGGCAAATTTAGGGATAACAACAACAAAATCTTGGACATGATATTCAATGTAAGGAAAAGGATAAAAGAAGTTAGGAGCATTAAAGAGGCCATGGATAGGAATGACAGGGAGTTTGATGACTTAGCAAATCAAGAGGAGTAGATCCTGAAGCCTGATATGGATCTAGAGATAATTGATGAGCAACATGAGAAGGCCATGAGCATCCTCTAGAAATGACAATTAGAGGCCCCACCAACCAATTAAGTAATATCCTATTTTTTAGGATTTTAAAACATTTTAAAATAGAATATTCCATTGTAAAGGCATATGCTAGGTTTTTAGCACATTTGCCTTTAGGTTAGTATGATTGTAAAAAGCAAGTGTATTTTAGAACTTTTAAGGATAATTGTCTTTATCTTTGTACACCTGTATCTTGTTATTGATTGGTATACTACATAATATTCCTATAAAGGCATGTATTACCATTTGTAAAAAGGAGGCATTTCTAAGCAACTTTGTACAATTTGAAGCAATTAATAGAATCAAAGGAATTCTACAAGGATTTTCCACATTTGATGTGTTAATTATCTTTTTTTATATTTTCTTTCAATTGCTATTTAAGGTCTTGAATTTGAATGGTGTCCTAGGATTCTAAGTTGTATCCTAGTAACAATAGGGTTTCTAATTTGTGCATCCTACTAGGTTAGCTAAAAGATCTTTTGTTCTCCTTCATTTTTATTTTACTTTTTTTCCATATGTGCATGTGTTATCTAATAATAATAACAAATATTTAAATAAGAAATGGTTCTTACTTGTGATTCTTCACACTATCCTTTGAAATTGGCCTGGTATATAGTGGAATTTGAGTTAAGTTGTTTACATTATATATTGGTTTGAATATATACTTAGTTGAAATAGATGCTAAATCATAATGTTTAAGGCTAAAATTGGTAATCGCTCTTTTCTTTTTTGCCTTACCCTTCTATTTTCTCCTTTTTTACCACAAGATCACTTTAGTTTTAGATTCATTATAAATATCCATTTAGATTAGTCTATAGCTTAAATATAGTAAATAATTCACTAAGCATTAGCATAGATTATCAGCAATTCATGAAGAACATACCAAGGTGGCTCCCAACTACCAAATTATAAAAGTATTGTGGAACAATTTATCTTCCTATGTTGTTATTTCACCATAGGAAACTAGATTTCTAAAACTTGCAACTCGTGGTAGAATTTTTAAATTCTAAAATGAGAAGTTTTCTTTAAACACTAAGAGCATGTGTGGTTCATTTAAAGGTATCAATAGGAGAAGCTCTAATTGCACTAGAAGGAGGGCCAAATTGAGCTCTTCGAATCTTTATTAATCTTGGTCTATTTTCTCTAAAGATTAGTTTATCTTTATGTTTTTTAATTCTTTGCTTAAAAGTATAAAGATCATTTATCTTTATTGTTTTGAGTGCATATTTGTGCTTCCTTTGAAATTATTTGAGCATTGATGCTTGTTTCTAGTAAATTTAGCTTTAACTTTGAAAATCCATAGTATCTAAGGTTAGGATGGCTCATTTTGATCAAAGGTGGGCATATCTTTCATAAATTGGATTTAATTTAGGCTTAAACTTGTGAAGATGGACCATATTTACATAGGTGAATGCATATTTGAGCTAATTCAATCAAAGATCAATGTCCTTTGTAGTTTTTCATACCACCTTTACAAAATAAGCTCAATGTGTAGGTCTAACTCTTATTATTTATAAAAGTTTACTTGATACATCATATTTTAGGTAGGATCTTCAAATTTCAAGATAGAATTGCCCAGGATTAGAAAAAGATCACACTCAAAAACTAGAGAGCCTTTACTTGAACTTGAGGTTCATAAAAAGTCCAGATGCGATAAATGCAGATGAAGGAGGTCCAAATCTTTGCCAACTTCATCCCTTCAAGATACCTATGATTCAAATATTCATGTAAATATGGCTTGGTTTGGAGATTGTTCTATTAATGTACTAAGTGTGGTACATGATCTCCCTAGAAACCTTGAGAAATATATGTCTACATTTAGACCAAAAGGTATAATAACTGATGAGAAACATATAAAGTCTTTTAAGGCTACCTTAAGATTGCTTAATTTTGTATATGAGTATGTAGCTTATAGGTTATTCCCCTTTACATTTAAATATGTTGCTTATGAATGGTTCTTGAACTTACCTAATAATTACATCATAAGTTGGGATGATTTCAATAATGCATTCATAGATCAATTTGGTAAGATTGTGAATCCTTGTGTTATCTACCATAAGTTCACCACTATTAGAAGAGATGTAAGTGAGCCTATTAGGTCCTTCAATTTTATATTTAAAAATAAATTATCATGACCATAGACCCATATAATCCTAATGATGTCTTAGCTATAGAGATTTATAAAGATGTGTTAGATCCCATGATCTCTATGGTTTTGAAGAGATCCATGCTAGCCATAACTTCATTAGCTAGATCCTATGTTGAATTAGTAACCATCACATGTAACCCCAAGGTAAAATAGCATATTTTTTGCCAAACATCAACCCCCAAATGCATGTGATGAACTTGTTCCCAAATAACAACTAGAACATATCAGTATTAAACTAGTTCCCAAACTTAACTCAATTACCATTGAATCATGCAGCTCCCAATCAAAATTTAGGATTCTTAAATCATCCTACCAATGGCTTCAATACATGTGATCAAACGGATTTGGTAGCAATTTTTTGTGCTAATAATAAATAGGTACATAATTCTAAAACTCATAAAAATTAGAATGACTCTATCTTTAAAATGGTCTAAAATTTGAGCACTAATTTTCTTTAATTGTAAAAACAAGTTGGAAATACTGCTAAAATTTTAGGTAAGAACTCCTCATTTCAAAGGTATAAGAGGCCAAATAGTAGGTTTTAGAATGATATTTTTCATAATAATAGGAATAATGAGCCATCTTTTGAAAATAAGACTATGGACATTAACCTCACTGATATTGCATTACTTGACTATTATAGGGAACATTCCATAGACAAACATGGGGAAATTGATTGTATAGAATTTTCTAAATCCTTTGAGGCTTTCCAAGAAGATTTGGATCATTTTAAGTGGTTCTTAATAAATAAAATGGTATAGGTATCTCTATATCTAAGTCATCTGATCAAGCCTTCATGGTGGACACCTTTGATTTCCCCTTTCAAGAGGAAAATGAACCCGATGAGATCCCTAAAGAGATCCAAGCCTTTCAATAGTTATTGAAGGAAACCTATCCCTTGAGGAATAGGGAACAAAGGTATCCCTTGACTACCTTAACACCTTTAAATAATTTTGGAACTCCTCTAGACACTTCTTCAAGCAACAATCTTGAGCCACCTAAAGGGAGTATCACTAACCCCAACATTGAAATTCCTAGTTATTGTAAGACCAATTATAACATAGTTGAAGACATGAAAAGGATAAAGTCTAATATAAAATTGAATGAAATTACCTAGATAATATATCAAAGGGACCTTATACTATAATCTTTGTCAAATAAATCCAATAATCCACCACAAACTGATCATGCCAATGTAACTGTGCACAAGGCCAAAGCTGAGTCTCCTCCTTTCTTGCTCACTGTCAAGATGTTTGGTAGGAATTTACATAATTTATTATTATATGTAGAAGTATATACTAATATCATGCCTATAAGTATATGCAAATAACTAGGCCTAACCCCTATTAAGTCTAATAGAGTGGTAACTCATTTGGATAAATCTAGACTTAGGTTAATTAGGGAACTTTTAAATGTTCACATGCAACTAGATTCTAAGCCTAGGGTACATCAATTCATTGATATTTAAGTTTTTTATATAATTGATGTTTATAGAATCTTATTTAGTAAGGAATGGACCAAGGCTTTAAATGGTTACATGTCCATAGATTGTTCAGTTTTATGACTACCTTGGAAGGGCATCCCTAATCAAATTAGAGTTGAGAGAGAGCATAGAATGAAGCATATGATAACTAAGTACAATGTTTTAAATGAAAATTTCAACATAATAGACTAAAACTTAGGGGTTTTCACCCTAGAGATTGATAAGGTATGTGATCCCAAGAATACTCATGTTATTCTTAGACTGTGGAAATTACATTTTGATAGAGCTAGGTGTAATGTTGGATTAGGTGTTGGTATTGTTTTAAACTGACCCTACTAATAAAAATTACCATGCTTCTTATGAACTCCAATTCCCTTGTAATAACAATCTTGATGAATATGAAACCCTTATCCTAGGCTTATAATTTTCTATAAAAAACAAAGTCAAAGAGCTACTAGTTTATGGGGATTTAGAACTAGTGGTTAACCAAGTTAGAAGTAAATACCAATGTAAGCTCTCATACCTAAAAAGGCATAATTTCAAGGTTTTGGATCTAATTGAATCCTTTGATGCCTTTGGCATCATCTCCATCCCAAGGGGAGAAAACCAAACTAGTAATGAGTTAGCATCTACTGCATCCAACCTCATACCCAACCAAGATTCCCCTAGTTTTAGCATTGAGTTGATCCCTTGTCCTTCAATACCTGATAGTGTTAACCATTTCTAAGTCTTCAATAATGATCAACAAATATTAGATTTTATGACCAATTTTAGGGTATTTTATGCTCATATCATTGATGAGATGGATGAAAGTACATCTAAGGGGGACAAATTTAATGGTAAAGTCATTCAATTGAATGACAATAAGATCCCCAAATAGGTGATTGCTTTGGAAAGATTGTTTGATCAAGACAAACTAGTTGAGGTTCCCAAGGTAAGTGGGAAAGACTATAATGCTATTGATCTTGGCCTCCATGATCAACCTTAGCTAGTAAATGTTGGAAAGTCCTACATAAATATTGAAAATAAGAAATCTAAAGAGCCCCTTTCCCAATATAGGGATTTTATAATATAGTCCTATGATGACTTAAAAATATTTGATCAAAGGGTCATCACACATACTATACCTCTTAAAGAGAGCTGTAAGCTATTCAAATAGAAACAAAGGCCTGTAAACCCTATCTTAGAAAAGATGATATTTAAAGAGGTTAAGAGACTTCTAAATGTTATGATAGTCTTCCCCATCAAGAATTCCACTTGGGTGGCTAATTTGTTACCAGTCAGGAAGAAGAATGGTGAGATTAGACTCTGTAGTGACTTTAAGAACTTGAACAAAGAATCAAAAAAAGAAAACTATCCCCTTCCTTCCCTAGACCAAGTGATTTAAGTTATTTCAAGTTCAGCTATGATGTCTTTTCTTGATGGCTTTTCAGGTTACAACCAAGTGTTGGTTGATAGAGAGGATAGGATGAAGACAAATTTCACCATAAAGTGGGGGACCTTTGCTTACAAGAGAATTCCCTTTGGACTAATCAATGTAGGATCCACCTTCTAAAGAGATATGGACCATGCCTTCCAAGGCCTGATAGGTAAATTCATCATTATTTATATGGATGATTTAATAGTTTTTTTCTAAAAACAAGGAAGATCACTTCATGCATTTATAGCAAGTTTTTGAAAGATGCAGAAGGTATGGAATCTCCTTGAATCCTAAGAAGAGTATATTTTGTGTGATTGAAGGAAAATTATTGGGTCATGTTATAACCAAATATGGGATCTCTATAGATCCTAAAAGAGTTGAGGCCATATCTATAATATAACCTCTAAATAGTAAAAAAGAGCTAAAGTCATTTTTTGGTAAAATAAATTTTATAAGAAAGTTTATTTCTGGTTTTGCAAAAAATTTCAAATCACTAAATGGCATGCTAAAAAAGGATGCCAAAGTCACATGGAATGAATATTATAGAAAGACATTAAATGATATTAAGAAGTCCATTTGTTAATCTCGAATACTTATAAGTCCTGATTTATCAAGGGACTTCTACCTCTATTCTTTTGCATCTGACCACACTATGGTTTGTAGTGTTAACTCAAAAAATTGAAGGGTGTGGCCACCCAATTTATTTTATGATCACTAATTTAAAGAATTCTAAGTTAAATTATTCATTGACTGATAAATAGTCATATGCATTAGTTAAGTCAATTAAGATATTTAGGCATTACATCCTTAGAAATAAGGTACATGTTATCTTACTTGACCCTACCACCAAACTTATGTTAAGTCAAAATGAGCTTGGAGAACGAAGAGGTAAGTGGATGAAAATTTTGAAGGAATATGACTTGAAGATGAAAATAGAAAAATTGGTAAGGTGCCAAGGTTTGATCTAGATTATTGATAATACTAACCCTAGGCTAAGTATTATGTAAGTAGATCAACAAAACTTTTAAGTTAGTGAGTGGTATGATTCAATTATACACTTGATAATTAATGGTACTTATCTTATAAGATTATCTAGGGAGAAAAAGAGGGCCCTAAGATTGGATGAAACCCACTACTTGATATAAAATGGGGTCTTTTATAGAAGAAATTTTGAATGGATTTATTTGAGATGTGTCTTGCAAGAAGAAGCCACCCAAATCATGAGCACCTTTCATGAAAAACTGGGTAGTGGACATCCATCTAAGAGAACCATGGCCCACAAAACTATCAGAGCTTGCTATTATTGGCCAACCATTTTTAAGGATGCCCATAACATTTGAAGTAATGTCACTCATGTTATATCTTTAGCACCAAGGAGCCAAAGGTAGTAATGCCTCTATAGCCAGTCATGATTGAGAAACCCTTTGCTAAATAAGGGTTAGACTTTGTTTGGATGATCAACCCCAGATCATCTGAAGGTCAAAAATATGTCCTTAATACCACCAAATATTTTAAAAAGTAGACTGAATCCATATCAACTAAATAATGCAAGATGGAATAAGTGATTAACTTCTTGGAAGAAAACATTTGTACTAGGTTTGGAACTCCAATATCTCTAGTGTGTGACAATGGGTCTGCATTCATATCTATAGAGATGACTGAATGGGCTTATGATAATGGAATCACTCTCAATTTTTCATCCAACCATTATCGCCAAGGGAATAGAGTCTTTGAGTCAACAAATAAAAACCTAATGAAGCAATCATTAAATTTGTTGAGGGTAGGCCCATAATCTAGCATAAGCTCCTTAAATTTGCACTTTGGGCTGATAGAATAAGAATCAAACAAGATTTAAGAGCTTCACCACTTTTATTGGTGTATGTGAAAGAACCCATTTTTCCTATCACTCTCAAATTACCTACATGCATATTTATAAAAGAATATATGGAATAAATCCAAGATCTTGCCAAATCTATATTGTTGGACATCATTTAGATGGAAGATGCAAGAGAGAAAGCCTTTGATAATTTTAGCAAGCATCAAACCACAGTCAAGAGATGGTTTGATAAAAGGTTCAAAATCAAGGTGTTCGAATAGGGAGACCCAGTTCTCCTTTAGGACAAGGCATCTGAGCCTAAGGGAAAACATGGTAAATTCACACCTTTGTGGATTGACCCATAAAAGATTGTAGAAACATTCAGGAATAACACCTTCAAGCTCAAAAATCTACAATAAGTAGAGTCTACATTACCCAAAAATGGGTAGTATCTCAAGCACTACTCTACTTCTCCTCCTGGGGTCTTCATGGAGTAAATTGTAAGATGATTAGATTAGTGTAGGTAGGCTAGTTAGTTTATTTTCATGTTCCTTCCTTATCATCCCTTGTTTATACATAGGCATGTACTTATTTATTTGTTTTCCTTTATTGTATTTATTTTCTAATTTTTATTGTGTGTTTCTTTCTTGTTGCTTTGTTCCTTGATTCCAATAATTCCCTAAGGACAATCTTAAGCTCAAAAGTTATGAAGTTTTCTTGAAAGCATGCCCCCAATTTAGAAATGTAGGTATGAACCCCATGCATAGGATGACCATGGTTCTAAAACATAAATCATAATGTTATAACATGGATAAATTGGTAAAGGCCAATCATTTCATAAAATCCTACCCATTGCCTTGACCTCAAGCTAGTTTTAAGAATATTTGCTCTTATGGGGTGAAAATTCAAATTATCAGGGTATACCCAAACTAACACTTAATCAACATCCTTGCTTAGGATAATATTTGAAACCATAGGTGATTTTTCAAAGATAAAATACTTGACCAAATCCTAAAACCTAGCTATCTTGGTTCTTAACCTGGCTAAAAGCATAAAGATCTAAGAAAATATAAAAATAAGAATACAATGAAAAATCAAAAGCTTTTAGGCATAGGTGATCTAGTAATCTCCACCAAGGCTATGGATACCTAGTTGGTAGTGGAACAAGGTTGTGAGTGTAACCAAAGGCATCTCTATCAGGGCTATGGATGCCTAGGTGATAGTATAGTAATGCCCAAGCCCTCCTTAAGTTAAAAAACATGGTTCCCAATGAACATATTAGAGTACTATAAGTTAGTGTAAGCTATTAAGGACATGAAACCTAGAAGTTATTTCTTAAACCCCATGGCAAATAATAAGTGGAATCAAATCAAACACATAGTTTGGATATGTCTTGGTATTTGACCTTTAAACCACGAGTATAAGGTTTTTTTCAACTATGACTTGGTCTAGATGATGATATTGATCAAATGAAGTGGATGAACTAATTATGTGTATGATCAGATTCCCTAGGTTCTAACATATTACTATGTTTACCCTATGAGTCACCATTTGTTGGGACCAACATACCCCCATTTTTTTTAATTGGGACCCTTGAAAAACCTTAAGAATAAAACATGGAAAATTTAGCATGTCAAGGTTTTTTATAAGATTTGAAGACCTTCCACTTTATTAAAAGGCAGGCTCATATGGTTTTAATTTACTTTAATCTAGACTAACAATGCTGATGAGATTCATCTAGTTTTTAGTTATAGGTTCCATGGTGTGTGTTCTCAATAATTCTATATTATAAAACCCTATAAAACCCTTAATTTATATTTAAATAAAGGCAAAAACCATTTTAAATTTTGAGATTTTATAAAATTAAGAATAAAATGCATATTCTAGTCTTAGTCATGTTTTTTAACACAACTTAACTAAGAAACTTTGTCCCTTTTATTATTTACCCCTCTTATAAAGTTCCTTATGACCTAACTAATGTCATCTTGTAGGGTAATTTTAATATTCTCAACTCAACCTAAGGTTTTAATACTAAGGCCTCGATGTATTCATTAATACAATCATGGCCTTAGTCTTAATGCCTTAAGCCTAAGTCTTTTATGTCTCCATAGTCTTAAATTCCTTGCATCTTGTAGGATCCTATGGTTGTCACTTTATCACAAAATTCAATCCAATGGATTGAGGATAACCCAAACTTTTACTTAAATAACATGCATCTTTGATGATCTGATGGTTCATCTTACTCACTAGGACTCGATCGAATAAAGTGAAGCATAAATGAAAATTCAAAAGGATAAAGAAGGCTTGAAGGATTGACATGTGTTGCCTTTATATTCAAAAACTAAAAACAAATGGGTCTTTCTTGATAAAGTGACCAACCAAAAGTAATCTACTGGATCATGATCGATGGTTGATGCTTCATCACCAATTTTGATCCAATAGAGCAAATGTAATCCAAGATCCTGGGAGATCTCATGGATATGCTAAGTAGAATTCTCACATTGGGCCATAATAATTTTTTGAGATAAATTTGATGTTATTTTGACCATCATTTGACATCCATGAGGATTTATTTGACGTCCATGTGACCATCAAATTTAAGCCCATAAAATAAAAAACTTCACTAGCTTAAAATTGACATTCATACAACCATTATTTGATGTTTTTAAGGATGTAGTTGATGTCTACAATACCATGAAATTCAAGCTAATTAATTACTTAACATTCAGGCATTTTTTGTAGTTCAATAGCTCATGATTTGTAGTTAAGAGTTGATTCAATGGTGAAAAGGTGCCAATGACATTTTAAAGGCCCACAAGCTCACTGCATGGGCAATACTCATTTGTCAAAGGACTAGTAAAATATTTGGAGAATGGAGAATATATGTAAACATGCCAAGTATCATGACCATGGGGTTTACAATAGAAAGACCCAATCATGGCCAAGGGCCCAAATTATAATCAATTGCTCATGCTAATATAAGTTTTTGATCCTATGGTGTGAAATGAAGAAGGTATTTTGAATACCAATGGCTAGTGTTCAAATGGCATTTATTAAAAATGTCATTGAAGGTCTAGACCAATGCCACATAGGTACCGCACAAGTAGAAAAAGTTAAAATTCAGGATTTTATGGGCTTAAAAACACAAAGGTATAAAGGTAAAGGTCAAGGCATGTATAATCCAAAGCTTGGATATATTTTGTTAGCATAATTTAAGATATTACATTGTTAAAGTTAGCTTTTATTTATGTTTCTTAATTAAACAAGCTCAATGATCTATTATAGCCAGTGCTTAAGTGTCATTGTAACCACATAGCAATTAGGGGATCAATTGATAGTTACAGGTTTTGTAACCGATTGATCCTTGTATATATATCATGTTGTTAATCAATAAACATAATCAAAGGATTTAGTCATAATTTTCCTTCATTAGTATCAAAGCAAATTCTTGCCTATCAAGATGGAATTTTAAATGTTTTAATAGGGGTAGTTGTAGTCAACATTACCTCTGAATATGAAAGGAAGAATCTTGAGTGAGGTCATTCAATAGTTTTCAGTGTAGTCTAGATTTTGATTTTGATTTAGATTTATATTTTTATTAGAAAATTTCATAGTAAACCATGAAGTAGTCAAGGAAAGACTCGATGCCCAACATATAAAGTATGAGAGTAGCTAAAATAGAAGCCTATGTTAAATTACAATGTAGTATGGAAATGGCCTAAGATCCCAGCCTCTATCCAGTAGCAAACAAAAAATAAAAGAAGACTCAAGTCCACAAGAGTTGAAATAGTTTGATGAAATTTGATTGGTTTAACTCTATTCACCTTACCATTGGATTTGACCTTCACTATTATTTGTTCCTGATGCCCACCCCATTACACCTAATATTACCTTCAACGATGAAGTGACCACATGGAACGTGGTTGTAAATGAAGAAATCAAAGTTTATGATCATGTATACCTATTAGAGAATAAGAAGGCACTGGTTGAGAAGCTTCCACTAGTGATCCATTTTGGTGATGGAGGGTCATTAAACTTGACGTAGTTTTGTCTAGTGATGAGTCAAATTTTTAAAGTCTAAATTCATGTAAGGATTATTATTAATTATTGGTCTTTAGTTTTTTGGTCTAGCTATTGGTTTTTTAGTCTTTAGTTTTAGTTGTGTTAATATAGTTTTAATTCTTTTTTTAAAGGCAACTATCATCAATAGAGTCTAGTTATAAAAGAGTCTATTTTTTAAAAAATAATAAGAATATGTTAAAAAAAGTCAATTTTTATGAGTCAAAAGTCTTGCCATCTAGATTCAATATTGTTTTGGGTCCATTGTTGATATGATATTGTCAAAAGTCAAGAAATCTCTTATACGGATGCATTATCAAGTGAACTCGACGTTCTGAGTCATATGTGTTAGTGAGAGAGTTTTACCCTCTTAAATGGCATACATATGAGTTTCATCGAGACATAAAATGAGTGAAGAATCTTCATTTACTAGAATCTAGAGGATACATGAAGGTTGGATGATATATGGCATCCTCTTATGAGGTGCCTATAATGGGGTTGCATCATTGATATGGTGACATTTTTGGTGTGTTTGTTTTTATTTTGTAGTATGTTTTTCAATAAATTATTGAGCATTATTTTCTAGTTTGGTACCTCCTAAAAAATAATGTTGTGGGGAGAAAAAACACTAAAGTAGTGCTTGGTTCTTGGAAAAAGGTTTGTGGTAATTTGAGAAACCACTGTAGTACATTATAAACCTCCTACACACTCCAAGTTTATGGTTAACCTATAGTATAAAACCATATGAGTTTGTGGTAATCTGAGAAACCATCAAAGGTGTTAGTAGAGAGATGTGTTCCTATCACTTCCAAGTTTTTGGTAATCCTGCAAGGAAAAACCAAGGTGTCACCAAGACCTTGAAGCCACAAAGATGGCATGCCACCTTAGAAAGTGAGTAGGCTACATGGAAAGTGTAAATCCTTTTACAATGTTTATAATAAAGGGGGGATCATTATTTAGAAATATGATGTTTTTACAAATAATGTAATAAAAGGGGGAATGTTAGCATAATTTGAGATATTGCATTATTAAAGTTAGCTTTTGTTTAGGTTGCTTTATTGAATAATATTAATGATCTGTTATAGCTAGTACTTAGGTGTCATTGTAACTGCATAGTAGTTAGGACATCGATTGATAGTTTAAAGTTTTATAACTAACCAATCCTTGTATTTATCTCCTATTTTTAATCAATAAACATAATAGAATTATTTAGTAATCATTTTCCTTCATATTCTACCATTAAATCTCTAAAACCCTAAACCCTACATAAAATCAACCTGAATGGACTCAATTTGTTACAATTTGATCAAAAAATAACTTAATTATGTTTCTTAAGCACAAGAGAGATTTCATAGAGATCATCTATAATTTGGTGTGAACAATTAATAAAGATAGAGACCATGGTGGCTAGCACGTAGTACTTAAAGGAGGAAACTAAGATTTATTTAACAATAGATAATGAAGGCTAGATCTTAAAGGATACCAAAGTGGACCTTAGAACATTGAATATCTAGGGCATTAAGAATTGGTCCAATCTCTTCTTCATGATAGACAAATTACAACCCATTTCATGGGAGGAATATAGGAATGCCACCACGAGTAGGTGACACTATGAGCTATTTGTATTCTAGATGGTTGGCCTTCATCATGCCATGGTAAAACTAGAGGTATTACATTGTATTAACATCCTTATCCCCATATTTGTTTATTTTAGAATAGATAATGAATGGATCATTAGGGAGGGGAATTATATAGGGGTAGAATACATTTCCCCTATTGCTTTTTATAAGTACTATAAGATCCCTCTCCCCCATGTGGACCTTTCTAAAATCAAAGAGTGGTCAAACAACAATGATCTTGACTCTGTCTTAAAACCTTGGCAACACCAAGGACCTTATATCTTTACAAAACTTGAGGGCAAGATCCCTATCTTCCAATTCAGAGAGGGAATTAGGGTAATAATCAACCTATTGAACTAATCCTTTGGTTGCCCTTCAACTACTTATGTGAATAAGACATGGGTCCCATATGTGTACTTTATAGTGGAGGAGAAACTTACCCCTCCAATTAGAGACTTATTCAATGTCTTCCTAGCCAAGTAATTCAATGCCATCAAAACAAAGACCTTGAAATAATTCTTTATAATGTCATACCTACTTGATGCCCTTCTCACCTCAATCACCTTCCCTAGGATTAGGAATTGGCCCCTAGAGGGAAAGACAACCATTTCACATTACCATTCTAAACTACAAATCTTAAAATATAAAGATCACATATAGTTTATTTTTTACTATGTTTATCTAGCTATAATAGAGGCCATCATGGGTGTTCACATGCCTAGGTTCCACCCCCTCATCAAAAGGTATGTTGAAATAATAGGGGATGTATGGTATTACCTTGATTGCATATTTATTAGGATAGAAGGAATCATATCCTAACCTTATAGGCTACCAGTATATGATCTAAATAAGCTTGTAGAGTAGGAAATTGCCTCCCAACTCATCATGCCAATGATAAGAATTGTAAAGGAAAGAAGAGAGATCTAATTCACCTATTCCCATTGAATATTGGGAAAACCATAATAAAGGATATGAAATATGTGGAAATCATGTCCACACATAAGGATTCATTTTTATTCCAACTAGATGAACTTCATATGTCAAATCTAAAGAATATAGTAGGTGAGCATCTAAGGGACAACAAGCTTCCAAATATAAAATATGTACATCAAATTGGAATCTATGATACCATATAAATTAAGTATAAGAACTATAAGGAAGTATTGTCTAGGGTCTAAGTCTAAAACATTAAGCTTAAACATAGGCTAATCAATGAAATAATCCATTTAGAGAAGCATGGTAAATGTATCCTTTACAATATCACTTACTACCTGGGCCATCTGGAACAACCCATGAGTAGCCTCAAGTAGAGAAACCATAACCCCAATAATAGGTTGATCAAGTTCAAGGTGAACAAAGAAAGGGCAAGGAGAAAATGGGAGAGGTCAAATTGGAAGGAAGGCCTGGAGACGAGACCCCATCTTCAGCACTCCCACAAAGGCCAACTTTTCCAATTTAATACCCAGACATGATTGCCTTGAAACCAAAAGAGATACTTGAGGGTGCCCTTAAGGATCTTGAAAAATCTTATAACTCTAATAAATAAGGGGATCCTAAAGAAGATATAATAAAAGAGCTTATCAAAATATCATCCCATGAGAAGAGGAAGATAGAGCTAGCACTAGTCCTTATGGGACCAAAGAAGAGACCAAGGTTGACCTTCACTCATCCCACTAGTGAAGTCAATCTATCCAATGATGAATTCCCAATTCATTGACCAATCATTCCTGACTGGTTCATCTATGGAAAGTTACAAAATATCCCCTCCTTTTCTCATTCTTGGCCCATGATAAGGGTCACTGATGTTAAGATACAAGATAATATGAAGCATTAGATAAAGGCTATAGTAAATGATCCAAAAGAAAAGATAATTATGGCCATTAAAGGACCAAGAGGTAAGAAGATAGATGATCTAAAATCATCTAGTAGCTTAGGTGTGGAAGTATTAGAACCTCCCAAGTTAAAGGAACTAGTTACTACCATCCATTTTAACCCTCAAATAGTTGGGTTGGAAAGAATAACAAGGACAATTATGGTTAGAATAGAAGAATTCACCTTTCAAAAGGTGGAACCCTTTTTGGGATTAACCCCTATGGGAGGAAAATAACTAGGTAAGGCTATCATTAATGAGGAAGAAGTGGAAAGTCTGATTAAGACCCAGTTAGCATAAGCTAGAGTTGGAGTCCAAGGATTGAAGTAGAGGATCCATAATTTGTAAAAGGAAAAAGAAAACTTGAAAACATAGGCAATTATATTAGTTCTAGATGTAATTACCAACATGGTTGATGAGTCATTATATGACATGTTTTAATACCTCAATTCAATAAAGTTGAGGTAGAGTGATTTAGAGGGGTAGTGTGTATTGGCCAAGAACCTAGTCACCTAGTGACAAGCCTCAAAAGATAAAATTTCTCAACTCCTCAACATGTAGGCAAAGAAACAGATCCCAAACTTTAGGACCATCATCTTGGGGCACTTGAGCACAATTAGAGGGAATTGTGATTGAAAACGGTCAAAGCTTAAGTGCATGACATAATGGTGTGGAAAGGGTACTAAAAGAGGATAAATAACTAATTAAAAGAATTTAAAAACTTCTTGGGACCATGCTAAGGGATCCTACATAACCCACCATCCTAGGAATCATAAGTGATGAATAATTTAAGCATAGGGCTACTTTGGTAACCTAAGAAATCAAAGGAAAAAAGCCAAGGAAAATCCAGGGCTAATAACAAAAAAATCTTATACATGATATTTGATGTAGGGGAAAGGATAAATGAAGCCAGGAGCATTAAAGAGGCCATGGATAGGAATGATAGGGAATTTGATGACTTGGTAGATCAAGAGGAGGAGCAAATCTTGAAGCCTACTATGTATTTAGAGATAATTAATAAGTAACATAGAGAAGGCCATGAGCATCTTCCAGTAATGATAATTAGAGGCCCCACCAGCCAATTAAGCAATATCCTATTTTTTAGAATTTTGAAACATTTTGAAATAGAATATTCCATTGTAAAGGCATATGATAGGTTTTTAGCATATTTAACTCTAGGTTAGTATGATTGTAAAAAGCAAGTGTATTTTAGAACTTATAAGGATAGTTGTCTTTATCTTTGTACACCTGTATCTTGTTATTAATTGGTATGCTACCTAATATTCCTATAAAGGCATGTATTACCATTTTCAAAAAGGAAGGATTTTTTAACAAATTTGTACAATTTGAAGCAATCAATAGAATCAAAGGCATTATGCAAGGATTTTCCACGGTTGATGTGTTAAATTTTTTTATTTTATTTTCTCTCAATTTCTAGTTAAGGTCTTGAATTTGAATGGTGTCTTATAATTTTGAGTTGTATCCTAGTAATCATAGGGTTTCTAATTTGTGCAACCTGATAGGTTAGCTAAAAGATATTTGTTTCTCCTTTGTTTTTATTTTACTTTGTTTCTAGATGTGCATGTGATATCTAATAATAGTAGTAAATATTTAAAGAATAACTAGCTCTTACTTTTAATTAATCACACTATCCTTTGAAATTGGCTTAGTATATAGTGAAATTTGAGCTTGGGTTGTTTACATTATATATTTGTTTGAATATATACTCAGTTGAAATGGATGTTTTGTCATAATGTTTAAGGCTAAAATTGGTAATCACTCTTTTCTTTTCTACCTTACCCTTCTCTTTTCTCCTTGTTTACCCCAAGACACTTTAGATTAGTCTGTAGCTTAAATTTGGGGCATAATTCACTAAGCATCAGCATAGATTCTTAGCAATTCATGAATAATGGACCAAGATGGTTCCCAACCACCAAATTATATAAGTATTATGGAATAATTAATCCTACTCTATTGTTATTTCACCACAAGAAACTAGATTGCCAAAACCTACAACTCATGCCTTGAATTTTCAAATTCTAAAATGAGAAGTGTTCTTTAAACACTAAGAGCACATGTGGTTCATTTAGAATCATAAACAGGGATATAATTATATTACTCCAAAGGATCACTAGTAGTCCTGATGTATAGAGTTTCTAGGATTGGATGTATCAATACATATGGGTCATCCATGAGAATAAAAAATACATCCACTGGGAATAACTCATCAATAATCCCCTTCAAAAATAGTTGATGGAGGTGAAAACTACACAGGAATTTTACATGGCCTCATACTTAGTATACATATTAGCCAAAGGAAGAGCTTTCCCAAGGTCCAACATAGTGGCTAGTGAGGCAAATAAAGTGTTTAACTATTACCCTACCCTCACTCTTGAGGCAAGCAAACAACACTTTAGAAGATTAAATGATGCATTAATCTACTACATCATAATGGTGTCTGATAATAAACTAGAGATAAAGATATTCTTTGAAGTAGATACTACATATATCACCTAGTGGGGTTCTTATTTCATCTAGTTCCATACCTACTCCTACATCAAGGTATGCAAATTTAGTGGCTACCCCTAAACTCTTATAATATATGTGAGTGATAAATGGGCATTGATGAAGCTAGTGAGATAACTTGTGGAAACTCACAAGCTATTATCTAGTAAACACAAGTCAAGAATTCATCTCCTAATCATTATAGCTAGATACACATGCCCCTTCTTAGACAAATCTAAGTGTGTCAATGTGTAAATGTCATAGATGACCTTGAGAGATTTGAAGGCAAGACCCTACTATGATGTTCATGTAAATTTCAATAACACATTATAAATCTCCATATATTCCCACATTCCATACTTTGAATATTTCTAGGAAGATTTGGATAATGAAGAGGAAGTCAAATTGAGGGACTACTCTAGAATGACCTTGGATTAGGTCAAAGCTTTTAAATTAGCACCAGTCCTTGAGGACTTTGTGGATGATGAGTCCCATATAGACAAGGTCTAGTATGGAAATAAGATACACTTACAACCCCTTCTAGTAGTAAGGTGGTTTGTTTTTAAATTTTTCTCGCTCATAGATAGAACTACCCATATGATCAATAAAACACTTAACTGACTCATGATTAAAGGGGTCCAAGTGACCAGGGATATGGTAAGTATTACTAAAACTCAAGGAGTAAGGTATTCCACCATCAATGGAGGGTCCTAGTGGTGCAACAGTAGAGTAATCAAATAAGCCAATGATCTCCCATAAGAAAAAGAATAAATCAAAGGCCAAGAAACGATAATCATTTAAACAGGGAGTAATAATAGACTAACCCATAATTATTTCATCTAAGGATACAACTACAATTGTAGCACCCATAAATTCAACCCCCATATTAGTAATAGTCACAACTCCCATCTCTATGATACATCCCCCACCTATTTCTATCATTCCTTCATCTCTTACACCTCCTCTTGTCTCCAATATTCCTTCATCACAAATGACTCCACCCTCTATTCCCATCAGTTCACCCATGAGAATAAGTCCATTTCCAATAATACAATCAATTCAAATTGACATTCAAGTCTCCCCTTCACTGAACACTTAGTTTTTCATTTCATTTCCTTCTACCAAAATTTCACTCCCTCCTTCCATAATCCCTTATGTTTCATTTACAATTCTATCCTTGTTAATCACCAACACTTAATAGTAGTATCTAGCCATGGGTTCAATCATTCTAACTTTATTTTTACTAGCAATCCCAACTCTAAGGATAACTACTACTTTATCTTCATACCCCTTAATATTTCCTACTTTACCACCCCTGAGTGTCCCTACTACTTTAATTGACTCATTTAAGGCTTTAGACTCCACACTTCCACCAGTCCCCAAGTTCCAACTCCCTATGTCTACACCCCTAGTAGACACATTTTTTTCCATTACCCCCACCTCTTCCACTTCTATATTAACCCCAACCCCTATAATGGAGGTATGGGATGAGCAAGTCATCGATGTAATATAGACCTTCAACCCACAAATTGAGAAGAAATTGCACAAACATTTACCGATTAATTAGTAGCAATATTATTATAGGATGTGAAACTCATCATAATGCCTACCAGTGTAGCATCTTTAACTTCAAACTCCCAAGTGATAGGTTTTACACAATAAGATGCTACACCTAATTGGTCATCACAATCAATGGGGAAGAAATGCAAGAAAATGGTATCCCCAAGTAAATAGGATTTTAGTCTCTCAGATACATGCAAGAAATCCAAGACAACTCCTTGAACCTTTTCAAGTATATTGTGTGACTCAGCAAGGGAAAGGTATGTATAGATTATAGTCCCCCCACTAGACAAAAAAATTAAGATCTAGTGGTGGGGGACTATTAGGTATCAAAAGTTCACTTTGGATAGCCTACAAGGGAGGAGTTAAAACATGACATTCAATATAACATTAACTCCCTCTTTAAGAAAATGTATAGTTATAAGGTCACTAAGGATGAGCTAAAAAACAAGTTTGAACAACTAAAAACTACATTTTATAAATTTATTAAGCCCATTATTTAATTAATATAAACCAAACTAGCATAGCCCATCACTGATATCATAGATCAGGCAACACTTAATGTAGTGATAGAAATTGGAAGCATGGGAAGAGCCACCAAGGATTGGGTAGAAGGACTCATCTCTAAAGGCAATAAATTATTGATATAATAAGGGATCACTATATAGTTCTAAGAGAGAGAAGGGTTACCTTGAGAGAATTGGTCAGTACATATGAGGGAGAGATAGAAAGATTAAATCTTTTCTATCCCAAATTTATAGTTGTGGACTCTATTGACATGGACATCTTCCTTATGAAAAATATACTAAAAATGATGGAAAGTAAGAGGAATTAGATAAAGCAGCTCAATTCAAAATAAAGATGCTTAAAGATGTTTCCCATAAGGCTAAATTTGCACATGACAAGGCCACCAATATGTTATATGACATTGAAGATTTATTAAATAAACTATCATGTCAACCAATAGATTATCAGAAGTAGATACTTTTAGTAGAGGAAGTTTAGAATAAATTCAAATAAGTGATCAAAAAAGAATCTGCACAAGGTGAAGTCTTTACCTTGAGCTCTATCCACCATTACATGAAGTATCATAACACATTAGATAATATGGGAAAAGAGATTCAAGAACATAAAACTTTGAGAAGAGAATTTTTTTATACACTAGTAGATTGTGAGATAACTAAACTCTACTCTATTAGCCTAGATGAAGATAAAATGTAGGAGATTTTCAAGGCTTTTGATGTATATGTTCAGAAATTATAGACTGAGAAGGATAAAATGTCAGAAGAAGTGTTGGAATTATATTAATTCTTCCCATCAAAAATCATTCTTGTATATTGTATTTTTAGTGTTGTAAAAATGTTATAAATTTGAAAAAACATATCTTTTAAATTGCAACTATATTTTTATATCTCTTCTTAAAAATGATAAGTATTACATCCACTCCAACATAGTCTATGCATGACCACAATATTAGGTGTAGATCTTTAGGATAATATTTTTGGATAAAACAATCTCTTTTAATAACTAACAAAGGTAATTATCTCCTTCCCTTTTGTGTTAAATTAAATAACACAACATAAATTATCTTATTATATCAAAATTATAGGCCAATCATTTTTTTATTATAGTCATTGTAAGATAATTGTTTGTGTTATTACTATTCTATATAGGCTAACTATGTCTTTCACTATACTAATAGATTGGCATCTATTGATATTATTTAATATCAATAATAGAAAGCTTAAAAATTTAAAGTATTTATAAGACATCTTATTAGTCTATATATATTAGTAATTAGATATTGTCTACCAGAATTACATTCTCATATTCATAATAAATATAAGTAAAGTAATCTTATAAAATCATATTGAAACATTAAGCACTAAGTCTATGCAAAATATACATGATTAAATTATTGTCACCAAATTTTTAACCCTAGAGGAGGGTGTTCAATCCTCAATATTTTGGAAACATGATAATACTTCTAGGAATGTGGCTATACCTATAACCGAAGTAGACCTCTAGGTTTAAGGGTTATCTCTTGAATATACCTTGAAGTTCTTATCACCTAACTAATTTTTTGCTTGTGAGAAAAGGGATAGAATTTTGCATGAAAATAAAATAATATAAGGGGTTGATACACCACAAGGACTTCCATAAGACCATCATACTTCTTTCACTAAGAAACAAAGCTTACAACACTAGTATAAAAGTCCTAGAATGCACTAGCATTAGTATTTCAATATGAAGGTGATATGCACGAAGACTATCTAAGGTAAGTGAAACCATAGATCATATTTATATAATAAATCTCATTGTTCACTTGAGAATAAATACATACACTTAACAACACTTCACATGACCTGCTAGAGTGAAGTCACTTGCATCAAACATGGAAGGATTGAGAGAAAGCAAGGATAGATATATATCTCTTAACTATTCACTATACATATTTTCACAAACATTGAAAATATGAGATATGAACTAAAAATAAATTACATCTATTTTTCTAAGGAAAATTACAATGTTAAAACTATCACGGCTTCAACATGCTTGGTGTGGTATTAGTTTATCAGAGCTAAAATAGCTACCACTTATATAATTTGAGAGAGAGGAGAAGAGAATGAAGTCCAAGAGTCATTAGGAGATGTGGCATGCTGAGAAAATGAGTAACACATGTAGGAGAGAGGATATGTAAAATACCATACAAGGTTTATGTGGATAAATGTCCCTCAAAACATGAAACTCCTAAAATGTGGTGTAAGATTCCTCATGCTTGCTTCGAAAACTTCCTTCATCATTTGGCCTTCCTAGAACGTCCCAAATCTGAATATGGATATATGTGATTATTTTAATAAGAGGGAGAGGATGTATACATTCTCCAACATGAATTGGTTGCATCTCTAACCATCAATATTGTTTTGAAGATGAGTTATCATTGCCTAAAGTCCAAATAACTCCTCTTTCATCCACCTCTCACACTTGGCACCAAATTTATCTTAAATTTTCCAATATAATCCATAAAAATGACTTTATGACACTTTTTAGGACCCATCATATCCATATATTCCTTATGAAATCCTTAAAGGGCCTCCCACTTAGAATTTTCACTCTCTCACTAGCTTGTTCACTAGGCCATCCTGGACTGGCTAAGATGAAGGCACTTTTAGAGACACTTTTGAGATATTATACTATAATAAATTTAAATTATGTGTTATAATAAGTCCAAATATCTCTCCAAAATTTTATTTCATCCTTTGAAACCCTTTTATACTTACACAACACCAAAAACTATCAAATAAATCCATTTCCCACCTTGTTTGTATAGGTAGGGTAGAACTTAAGTTGATGGGGAGGAGATATGGAGAGTCCTATAAAACTTAATATCATCTCCCAAGATATTATATTCCATCTACATGCATTTCTTCCTTCATCTTCCCAATTAGTCTTTGGGAAGTTTTTAAGAGGGTTTAGTGTATGTAGTTTTAGCCTCTAAGGATTATTCATGAGATTGTGACAATCAATCCTCTAAAAAATTTAACTAAAACATTCTTCAATACCCTCTCTAACATATCTCAAACTCTCAAATTCCCATGCTAAACCTCCAATCAGGTGTGAGCTTCCAAACTTATCTACTCGATCTCCCTTCTTCATTTTGCATACCCTAAATTGGAATTAATCCAGAATATGGTTTTATTGTTGTTTAATTTTCATAAAAAAAAATTTAACACACCTTATACCTGCCTAAAAACATGTTTAAATTGATTACAATTTTCACCCAAAGCTATAATTCATATTGGATCCCCAAACGGTAATAGGTCTAGTTTAAACCTAAATGTCTTAACTATATCCTTTGTAGGTTTGAACCACCTTGACCTATTTATAAACCATGTGCATGATTTTCCAGTTTTTCCATGTTTTATTATACTTACCACACCCTCTAACAAGGTTTCATCAATCCCTATCTCACCTTGTCATCATTCTCCCTCTAAATCCTATAGGTTTACACCCTTGGGAAGTGCCCTCTATCTGAGACAAAAAAAGGTAAATTCTCATATTACAAGTCATATAGATACTATTTTAAATGTTTTATATCTTTACCATACCATTATACCCTCCAAACATCTTAAAACCTCTACTTCCAAATATTTCACTATGTGCAGGGTTCTGAGCATCAACTATACATTGCATTGTTAGAGCCTTTCTCTACATTATTTCCATGTCATGAGCATCATTATAAGTCATAATAACTTGTAAGGGATATTTAACCATGAATATTAATCATGTTCTATTTCCAAATTTACTTGCCTTCACCTTTCCTTGTCATTTTTAGTTATAGTCAACTATGATTGTATTGTCTTGCCTACAGAGTGACACCTGTAGGTATAGATTTGCATGGTTGGAATTTTAATATAGTGTTAAAAGACCTTATTAGAGTGTTACTAACCATTTTACATCCATTTTGATTTATTCACATCACATTCATGCCTTGATATACTCCAAATCCCTTGCTCTAGCTTACTATCATATCACAATCAATTGTAGTTGACCATCTTAGGTTAAAAGGGGAATCTTGTAGGTGTGTTTTAAAACATTTAAATATATTATATTGATATAATACCCTTTTTATAAGTGTTTTTAAGAAATTCCCAATGACAAAGGTTGTATTTTCAGGCTTAGTATCCCAAAATTCACTTCAAGAACTTATGAGCATCTATAGTCAAGCTAGTGGTAAGGTTTTTTGAGTAATGACCCCTGTAGGTGTTGATGTAATTCCATGTCTCACTCTGTAACCCCTTATTTATGACCTTTTAACCATAAATATATCTCTTAACTCATCAATTCCACTTTTCATGGTGATAGGTTCTCACCTTACATCTTTGGGTTATGAAAATACTTAAAAGATCAAAACATGTAGAAATCATTGAATGAACATAGTGAATAAAAGAAGAATTTTGGAGCCTCTATACATTGTGTTCCTTTAGTCAAACACCCTATTTTTTTCATGATTCTACCCATATATTTATTATACAATATTGATACCTTCAACTTCACTTAGACTCCATGTTACAGTGTTACATGGCATCAACAAAAGTGTTTGGTGCTCTATTTTAGAGCTTTAGGGAAACTTGTCCCTAAACACAATTCTCTTAATTTAAAGATGATTATCACTTTTATTGATAGTATATTTCTTCATTCATGGTTGAAAAGGTACCTTAAACATACATAAAATTCATGAGTATCTCAAAACATATCTACACACCTTTGAACAACATTTTTAACTCTTTGTGGGGCCACCTATAGGTGTGCATTCCAATGCGTAGGTATTGAATGAGAATGTGGGAAGTATTCAAGATACATAGGTATTCAATGAATTTTATACCTTATTAAAATATCTTAATTCATCATTCCCATATTTAAGGATTTTAAATAAGTTTCAAGGCTCCCATTCTAACATTTTCAATCTCTTGTAGGTGTTGGTATAGTTGTAATCAAAGTAATGAATATAGTCATGAGTTGTATGCATGGAATATGACCTTTTAGTCTATGTTTACACTCTCTAAAAGTGTTAAAATAGTATTTCACAACATTAAAATACTTGAAAAAACTTTACACATCCCTCTTTAACGTTACATTTTCTTGAGAACACCTATAGGTGCATACTAATAGAGTATAATTGTGTGTGTAGAGGTATTAGTCATCACATTTTGTCATATATCACTTGGAGAGGATAATTTTGATTTATAACATTTAAATAATATTTCCAACACCTTTTTTACTCTTAAAACACCTCCATCAATTTCCTCAAAACTTTCCACAACATAACTTAGTTGATTGTATATGGGAGCATGCAAGAAATTGATTGTGGGTTTTGAAGTGTGACTATAACTCCATTATGATAGCTTTAAATAATTATATTTAAAGGATATGGTATCATGGATACATTATATTCATGATAAAAAACACCACACATTTATTTTAAACCACTATAATAAAGAAACCTTCTATAAGTGTTGAAAAATGACTACAAGTCCACTGGTAACATCAACCTATAAAGTTGAACTCTTTGACCTATCAAATCACTTAAAATAATGAAAAAAAAATATTTAAAACATGTGAAATATAATTTCATGTCATTTTTAAATAATTTAAACAAATGCGTTTTACATAATAGCTCATATAAAGAGAAAACATGTTGGATGTGGGAAACAACATGCAAAAATGAATAGTCAACTTGTTAAGAATGGTTTATAAAGAATATGTGACCAATACTTGAAATATTTATATTAAAATGGATTTTACTAAGTTTACTATAACCCCCCAAAGTCATTTGACCTTAAACTTCTCCTACTGGTTGTACTATCTGAAAACCTATTGATTAATTTCATGTGCATAATGGAGTGATGAAAGAGTAGAATGGTTTTTAGAAATTTTTTATAATTAAAAATATTTTAAAGCATTTAAATTATTACAAGGAATTTTAAAATCCATACCATAAGCTATTCCCATGTTCCACTCTCCTCAAGGGCCATACAACTATAAAAACTCCTTTTTTCTCACTTAATTTCTTGATTTTAGCTAACACCTACAAGATTTTTAGTTAGATAATAACATATCTAACAATTAATAACATGAGGTACATTATAATATATTTTATAAAACTTTTATTTCTTATAAAATCGTACCACCTTCATAATTGAACCTAATATGACCCTTAAATGACATAAAATGAGATAAAGACTAAATGTGGCCATGACCAAGGTTAAAACCACATTAAATACCTAAAAATGACTATGAAACACCCCATACTAACCTATTAGACCCATATACAAGTTTTGGATTAGAGGGGTTTGACCTATTTTGACTTGTGGTTAAAATAGTCAACATTCTTGGTGATTTCTAGTGGTGGTATGCTTTCTATACCCAAGACCAGTAGCCTTTTCCTATCTAATGGGATATAGATTCACCTATGTATATGTATGACACTAAAATTTCTTTTAAAATAGACAAAACAATATAAAATTAACAAGAAACAACACACAAGACAAGAGACTAAGCAAACACACACTTGTGCCTATAGAGCACTTATAAAACACACACACAAAAACCAAACTAACTCAAACACAAACTTACCTAAAATAAACACTTCCTCTTGGATCAAATAGGAATTTTTAAACCTCTTTTCCTCCATGGAATGATGTATTGAATGAGGCATGTAGCCTTTTGATCCTTGGTATTGATGCCTCTATCTTCTTCATGGTTTTTACTAACTTCATTATCATGATGTTCAATGAAAAAAGTAGCTATAATAAAGTTAGCTATGGAAATGAACTCCTCTTGCATCCAAATATCCTCAAATTTATTAGAGGACTCTTCAACTTCAACCTTCAATGGTCATTCAACAAGACATACCTACTTGGTTTCCATGGTGCTCTCAATAAGGTTGAGTTTTTCTCAGCTATAAGTTCTTCAAGCTCATCAAGGAACTCTACATAGTCTACCCAATCTTGGTCATTATCCTCCATGGAAAAATCTTTATCCACCTTATCACATACTTAGGCCTCAACTTGGAAAAACTATTTAATCTCTTGAAAGAGTTACATTTGCTGCTACCAATCATTTGTGTTCTTCTCACCATCTAGAACCATTACCCTTAAACTTTCTCTTCTTGATGTATGAAGTCATCAAGCTGATCTTCTTTCTGATCCAATACATATGAGGGTGATTCAATATTAGGCTAAGATATGAAATACACTTCAATTATTACATCTTCTATCTTGGTCTCATGAGACTCTTCTAGGATTGCAACCTCTTGAGGAATGACTTGAAGTTCACCTTCATCCTTGATGGCACACTCAATTTTAGGTTTGTTAGAGTCATCAACAACCTCATGAAAAGGTATGTAATCCTCTTCAAATATTTTTCTCTTCAAGTCTTTGTCACATTCCTTATGAATAGTTATAAAATCATCTTCAATATGTTTCTCTTCATTCAAGAAGGTAGAATTTACCTTATGTTCACCAAGGGGAGTCCTTGTGGTGATTTCTTCCTCATAGTCACTCATCACATCTTCCTTATAAGTTATGATTTGAGATCTTTCCTCTTCATTTACTTCCCTCAAAATGGGCTCTTTTTCAATAAGGGGTAAGGTGGAAGGTTTATGGATAGGATCATGAGTTAGATGTGAGGAATGAGTATGATAGAGGGCTGATGAGTTAGAGATAGAGTATGAGGTGTATAAGAGAGCTTATGAATAGATTTAGGAAATATAACTTCACTAGTAATCTCATGGTGGAGTGATAATTTGGGTTGGTTAAAAGGAAAAGTAACTACTTCAATAGATACTTCACCTTGCTAATATCCTCCTTGAGGCTCTTCAATAACAACATGTTTATTCTTGAGCTCTTTATCTTCCTATTAAAGCAGTGGATTACACCCTCTAAAGGGAAGCTCAACTCTCTTTATCCACATGACACAATGGAGACATCCCTCTTTTTGTGGGTGTAAAATGTGAGGGATGAATCTCTAGATTAGGGACTAGCTCCCCTTGATGCACCTTGAGGCCCTGGATCTCCTACTACTAATAATGGGGGGGGATGAAAAGGGAGAGAAATATTGAAATTAGAACCTAAAATAAAGTGGTGATGGACCAAAATGGTTGGTCTACTTAGCTTTGACATACACTTTACACTAAGAACAAGCTGATATACACTTCATTTGACATGAAAAACTCTTATGCATTAGTATTTCAATAGGGGGTCCTATGGAGAAATAAGGAGGTATAACTACCAAAGGTGTTCTATGACACACTATGATAGCCTATTCACATGCACCTAAACTCTGATGTGGACACTTCTTTCTGACCTATAAAAGAATAAAATCACTATGGACTATATATGCTAGAATAAACTTATGAAAGTATGAAAATAAAATGACTTAACATAATATAAAACCATAGAAATATGCAAAAGTGCAATCTCAAATGGAGGTAAAAATGCTTTTTTTTATTCAAGGTAAATTCCTTTAGGGCTTCACCATACAAGCTAAGAGATATCTTCTCAAATGATAAGTTACAATTATATAGAGCAAGATGTTGATAGAATAAGGAAAGGAGACCCATACTAAAGTCAAACACTTCTAAGACAAGAGACCATGCTACTACCATATTCTTCAAGCTACGTATGGGAGAGCCATGTTGTAGATGTCCAAGCCACCACCCTTATTGTCTTAGGCCTACAAAAGCATGGGATACTCCTTCTAAGAACTGATAAAGGCATCCCCAAGTTGTTGTGGTTGGACCATGCTCTCTTTAATGATGGGTGTGATTGGCTATGCATTAATGGTGAAGCATGAAAAAATGGGTTGTTCTCTATAGTTTGAAAACCAATCTATTTATTGGTTTTTGGTAGATATTTTCCACCCAAATATATTAACTCCTTTTGCTTAGTTGTTCATTCCACTTGTCTCAGTCTGAGTGGTCATTGATTCTACCCTTTGTCTTTATCAATAGCTAGAATAAATCTAAGTTTTATCTTGTCCACTTTGTCTTTACCTGTATTTTAACTCTTTCCTTTGACTTCTCCTTTACCTTAGTTTCTCCTATTTTGTCTTTACTCATTTGGTCCTTCAAGTTATTAGTGGGTTTCTAATCTTTAGGCCTTTTTTAATTGTGGGTCTTTTCTATGGGTGGGATTTTATTTGACATGTCCTTCAGAAAAAATGTTCAAAGGAATTCCTTCAGACATTTTGTTTAAATGAATTCTCCTTAGATTTGTTCCTTGCCTTCTTTGATTTTCCTTCAGTCAAAATTTCTGAAGGAATTCCTTCAGACATTTTGTTTGAAGGAAAACTCCTTCTACTTGTCACTTCTCCCGAAGGGCAAGTGCCCTTTCGGGATTCTCTCTTTGCCCCTTTGCTTCAACTAGATGCCCTCTATAAGGGCATTTCAAGCTAAAGGTTTCCCTTCAAAATTTTTGTAAAGGTTTGTTTCATCCTTGAAGTTCCCCTCATAAGGTTACATACCCTTTAGAGAAATTGTAAATGACCCTACAGAATGCCCAGGTACCCTCCATGGAAAAACACTATCCTTAAGAAGCATCTAAGACCAATTTGAGCTCTTCTGAAGGACTTACTCAAATAGCTCTGAAGTAAAGATGTCTCAAAAACCTGATTAATTCTTCCCTACCCTTTTGGGTTTGTTAATGACTCCAACTCATGAAATATCATAAGCCAAGTAATCCCACAAACTTGAATTGAACTACTCTGACCTTTATTGGGTTACTCTTCAGCTTTTACTCATGAAAATTGGCAAGTAATTTTAAAAACTCAACTTACACTAGAACTATCCATAGACCCTTTTAGGTTTATCAAGTGCTCCTTCTTATTACTTGTAAAGCTTATAAGTAATGTTGTTTTGAGAACCTAATTTACTTTTTGAGTGATAGAAAAGACCAATTCTTGATGAGACAACACCTGCACCTACACAAAAGCAAATTTTATCTAATTTTTAAAGGGTTAAGACCTATTTTTATGGAAAAAGGTCATGAAAAACAAGGAAAGGTAAAAAAAAGTGGGGGTTCCCATTTTGGCATTCAAGTTTCACAAAATGTTTAAAAAATTAGTGAATTGTAGGGAAAGCATGCTTGTTATACTTGGGAAGACTGGTGGCCTACAAGTCCATTGGGTATGGAGTCAGGATCTATCTTAAAAAGTTGGCAATAGCCTTGTAAGAACTCATGAACTAGCAAAGATTACCTCAAACAAAAAATAAAAATACACACAATAGGACAAAAATAAACTTATGCAACACTACTTAGGGAAAATAAGGAAAACAATGTACATGACAAAAAAAACTTAGCAACAATGCTTAAGGTATATCTCATTGACTAGGATATGTAGCTCTTCACCATCTATCTTGGAGAGTTGAAAATCATTATGTTGCTTGCATTGGGTGATGACATATGGGTCACTCCACAAAGTGTCAAACTTCATGTGCATTCTAGGCTTGGCTCAGTACTCATCCCACTTTAAGACAATGTCACCTTTTGAGAAGCTCTTTGGCATAGACCTTTTGCCAAAATGCTTCTTTATTTGTTGTTGGTGGTTGGTCATGGCATCCATGGCTTGGTCTCTCACTTCTTGAAGATCCATTAGCTCACAATACTTGACTTCTGGGTTGTCACTCTCCATCAATTGTAGTTGATGAGTAAGATCCAAGGTTGGTAACTCAAGTGACATAGGAATTATAGCTTCCCTTCCATATACAAGTGTGTATGGTGAATTCCAAATTTCCCTCTTTAGAGTGATCCTATCTACCCAAAGAGCTATCTTCAACTTGGCATGCCAAGTCTTTTGATTTTCCTTTATTATCCTCTTTATGATCCTATTCAAATTCTTGTTTGTGGACTTGGCTAGCCCATTTCTTTGTGGATAGTAGTTGGAAGAAGTGTTAAGATATATGTCATACTCTAATGCCCACTCAGTTGTCTTTATTCCCAAGAAAGCTAATGCTTTATCTAAAATGATTATGTTTTGGACCCCAAATCTTGTCACTATGCCTTCATAGAAGTCTAAGACTACACTCTCATTGGCTTCTTTCAAATCTATGGCCTCTACCCACCTTGTGAAATAATCCATGGTAGTCAAAACCCACTTGTGGCTAACACTAGAAGGAGGATTGATCAGCCTTATGAAGTCCAACCCCTATTGCATGAATGGTTGTTCCACATGAATAAGATGAAGATGCATGATAGACAACCATTATTTCCCATCAAAAAGGAACATTTTTGATATTTCCTCACCTAATCATGAGTTTATTTAAACAAATTGGGCCAAAAGTAACTAGCCTTCATAATCCTTATAGCTATGGCCTTAAGAGCAAAGTGGCCACTAGTTGGTCCATCATCGACCTCAAACAATATCTTTTCAACTTTGTCTAAATCAATGCATCTCAAGAGCACCCCTAAAATTTTTTATCTAAATATCACTCCATCAACTACGACATAAGGAAGATGTTGGAGTCTAAAATACCTCCTCTTGGTCCTATCAATACCTTGTGGACACTCACCAGTTCAAAGGAAATAAAGCATGTCTTATACCAAACACTTCATGACTATAGGTACAGCTAATGTAGTTCATCATGGAGTACCAAAATTTCCTCCTTTGGCTCTTTCAAGTCTATATCAAGGTGTTCACATAATACTCTTCCTCTTACCAACTTTGTGGTCTTGATCTCTACATCATACTCCATTACTGTAGTGATCCAACCTGCCCTTTTCTCATTCAAGTCTTAGTTTAACAAGAAGTCTTTTACACTAAGATGTGGCACCATGATGTGGAATTTGTTGCTAAACAACATATGTCTAAACTTATTTAGACCTTGTATGGCTGTAAGCACCTACTTCTCAACATACATGTATCTAACCTCATAGCCTTCTAAACATTGGCTGAAAAAACTAAGAGGCTATTCCAAATTCTCACCATTTGCTTGAGTGTGCATAATACAAATTACCTCTTCATTCCTAAAGGTGTATAGATTGAAGTCCTTAGAGAATATTGGACTAACTAGGGTAGGATCTTGGGTGATAGCTTTCTTTATGCCTTCAAATCTTTCTCTTCTTCTTGCTGTCTATGTGAATGTCTCATCCTTCCTTAGCATGAAAGTTAGTGCCTTGACAAGCTCAACAAAGTTAAGAATGAATCTCTTAATGAAATTTATCTTACCAAATAAACTTTATAGGCCCTTCTTGTGCTTAGGCAAGGATAATTCTAAGATGGCATTCACCCTTTCTAGATTAATGGATAGGCCTTCCTTAGAAATGACATGGACCAAGAGCCTTCCTTCATGGATGGAAAACAATCATTTCTTTGGGTTGAATGAGATGCCAAACTCTCTAAACCTTTCAAATATTTGCCTCAGTTGCTTCAAGTGTTCACTTACCTCCTTGGAAAATACTGTCACATCATCAAGATAAACCAACATGATGTCATTGATTAAACCTTAGAAAGCTAGGTACATATCACATTAGAAGGTAGCTCCAGCATTTAACAATCTAAATGGCATCTTCATATAGGTATATGTTATACATTTAGTGGTGAAGGTTGTCTTGTATTGGTCACATTCTTACACCAGTGTTTGATTGTACATAGAGTAGCCATCTAGGAGAGAGAACCTTTCACTACCTATCACCATCTAAAGAATTTGCTCCATACTTGGAAGGGGATAGTGATCTCTCAATGAGACTCTGTTCAAGTCTCTAAAATACACACACAATCTGACTTCTCCATTCTTCTTCCTAATAAGGACCAAATTATCCAGCCAAAAAAAGTGTTTGATATGGAAAATGATCCTAAACTCAATTAGTTTGGTGAGCTCCTTCCTCATGAGAGGCTTGATCTTTGGATTGATTGGCCTTTACTTTTGCTTCATGGGTTTGGCACCTTCCTCCAACTCAATGGTGTGCTGGGATAATCTTAGATCAAAGCCCTTTAAATCACCATACTCCCAAGTGAAGACATCAGTAAACTCTTAACATAACATAATGAAAGCATCTTTTTCCTCATTGGTACACACCTTCCCAAGTGCAAGTAGTTTATCCTTGTAGATCTCTACCCTTTCATAATTTTCCTTCATGGTTGACATGCTTACTTTGTCTCTCTTGATTTGGTCATCTTCATTTAAAATGATCTCAAGAGTTACCAAACCTTTGGGAAGCCTGTTGGTCTTTAGTTGAATAATCTACCCATCATACTACTGTTGTAGCTTGGACTAATTTTTGGAAGCAAACTCATCTTCTTCCTACAAGAAAATTTTTATTTACTAGTCACTTTCAAACACCTACCAATTGGTGACATTGTCTAGTATGGAGTGCCTCATAATCACCTTTAAATGATGCTAATTCTTGGTTTGTCTCATCCACTTTGGGATGTCAAACTAAGCACCAAATATTTCTAATCTATCATCATGCTTGTTCTCCTCTCTTGGAATGGAAGTGATGTTGAAAGCAATATGGTTCTCTATAAGGTCCCACACTCTATGCTTATAAGACTTGAGTAAGGAGTTCTTGGTCAAGATTTGACCTCTCACTTGATTCACAATCAACTCACTATCTCCAAACACATGTAATTCTTTGATTCCTCTCATCCTTGCCCATTATAGGCCATGAAAAAGGGCCTCATACTTTGGTATGTTATAGGTACAGGAGAATTGAAACTTAAAAGTTGAGTAGTATTTATCCTTTGAAGGTGAAATTAACATTTCCCCACTACCAGCTCCTAACTTGCTTCTAGATCCATCAAAGAATAGCTAACACAAACCATAGTATTTTTATTCTATCTTCATCAATTTTAACATCAAAGCATATTTCTCATGCATGTAGTAGACTCCAAGACTAGTTTATTTAATGAAGTTTTAAGGATCATGCTCAAAGTTGTCATTCCCCCATTCATCTAGGATTAGGTCAGCAACTCCTATAAGGGAAGATGATGGAGATTGATCTACCTAGAGCTCTTCTTCATTAATGATTGCATAGTTCACATTTACCACTTTGGGTGAGTATGGCTCTAGGTGATCTTTATGGATGGGCTCTGACTCAATCTTCACTTTAGTTCCATACTTTATCCTAAAAACCATGTAAGACTAGTTGGTTGCCAAGTATCCTCCTATCTTGGATGTGAAATCCCTTAACAAGCAAAGAGTGAAGTAAGGAGAAACATATACCACTACCACATCATAGGGAATTGAGAAAGTTGGATAAGCATGGAGAGTTATATTCAAGCCTCTTACCACTCCTAATGTCTTAGCTAGTGATCCATCCAACTGTAGAACTCTTTTGGTCATTTGCTCATAATTGAGGCATAGCTTATCAGTTATGCATTTAGGCATAGTTAAGGTGATTTCTCCACTATCAATATGTAATTGTGGACCAATAAATCACCAATAATTAGAGAAAAATAGAAAAGGGGGACCTTCTCATCTTTTTTTGCTTGACCAGCCATGGGAAGGGCCCCATTTACTACCAACACATTATCATTTCTTACTGGGATAGCTTGCTCACCCAGCCCGTATAATTCCTTTTGGAGTATATCTTTTTGTCCTAGTAGTTATAAACAATCCCATAATGAGATGTTAATGTGCAATTTCTTCATTTGGTCCACTATATTGATTGAAGGATTTCCCTTTTTAGAGTTCTCCTTGGCAACATTCATAACCTGTGGTGGAACTTGAGGAGCTAAAGCGACAACTATTGGCCAAAAATTGGGAAACTTTTAATTTGATTGTGGTCTTAGGGATGCTTCAAGTACACTTCCTACTTGATTGGGTGAAGGATACATGGTATGTGCTTGAGTGGCTGCTTGAGATTCATCAATGGCTCTCCTTTTAGACCTAGTGTTAGATGCAACACTAAAATTTTGATTACTTATTCTCCCCACATAGTTGACTATGTAGAAATCTCCTTCTAAGTGATTCATGAAAGTAGAATCAGATTAACCCTACCTCTTGTCTATCCCAAGTTGTGTTGACATCTCAAAATTTGAGAATTGGGCTGCCTGATCACCTTGTACAATCATGCTTTGATTTGGTAGCTCATTGGCATAAGCAACCTATTCTTGGCCATGCTCCAAGGGTAGATAGTTGGGTTGTTCCTATACCAAATTATTTTGAGTAGGGACAACAACCTTAAAAGATGAAGGGGCATTTATATTATAGCTTCGATAAGGATTGACATGTGTAATTTAACCTTGCCCTTGATTATAATTCTGGAAGGGAGACCTATTTGCTTTCCCAAACTACTGGTAGCCTTGATTTGGCCTATAACTTTGAACTTGTTGTATTTTGAGGGAAACTAAATCATTGGTAACACTCTATAGTATGCTCTTAACTTCATGGATGTCATTTTTAGGGGTAATAGCTAGCTTCTCTTGATTAGGTAGAGGAGCTAGAGTGGGAAAAAAAATTGGACTGAGGGCTATAAATCAGGAAAGAGTGGCATAAGAGGTCTAGGAGATATCTTTCCTACTTGAATAAGGAAATTTTTAATAGCTATGGCTATCTTGTAAGTAGCGGATAGAGTGTTTCCAGCCATGGATTGTATCATGATATCAATGTCACTATTTAAGGCCTTTAAGTAGTAAAGGAAAGTATAGCTTAGGGTTGGCCTCACAAGAATTGGGATCCTATCCCAAGTATTTTGGAACCTAATGTTAAAATCTTGCATAAACTCATGTGGGGATCTCTTCATTGTGGTTAACTACTTAGCTAGAGATAAATGGTCACTTTTTCCCCCAAACATATTGGTCAAGAGGGTCCCTAACTCATTCCATGAGCCAACTGATTTCATAGGCAAGGTCCCATACCAGTCCAAAACTTTCCCTTTAAAGGGAAAGGCTAGAAATCTAATGGATACATTTTCTACAATGATATTATGGATGTTACATAGGTTTGATATGTTTCTAATATGCTCGACAATAGTGATTGGGCCCTCTCCAATAAAGGGAAGAACACTCATGAGAGTTATCCCTAGAATTGGGTCATACTACTGAAGGTTCAAGGGACTTTGACAATTGAAGGCCACAAAATGGAAAGCCCTAAGGGCTTCCATGGATATGAAAGGATTCAATAGGGGTCTCCTTGAGTAGGTATATTTTATGGCTAGATTAGGAAAATGCCTTGTTATATAAGGGTGGGTATTTGAAAATCTCAGCTATTTTTTTGAGTTCAAAGGTAACTCAACAAATTTTAAAGGGACACCCTTAGAAGAAGATCTTGTAGTGACCTTTGGCAAGGGATGCAAGGTTGGTCATTAACCAGAGACTTAGTTCCCTAGTGGAGTCACCAAGTGCTGAATATAGCTCCTTCTTTTAGATTTTTTAACAATATCAAGACCAACACCAATCTTGAAACTTATAGGACATATAAATTATCACATCAAGCATGCCAAAAATTGTTGACATGGTGGATTACACCCTCTAAAGGAAGGCTCAACTCTCTTTATCCATGTGACACAATGGAGACATCCCTCTTACTGTGGGTGGTAAATGTGAGGGATGAATCTCTATATTAGGGGATAACTCCCCTTGATGTGCCTTAAGGCCCTAGATCTCTTAATACTAATAATGGGGGGATGAAAATGGAGAGAAATACTAAAATTAGAACCTAAAATAAAGTGATGATGTACCAAAATGGTTTGTCTACTCAGCTTTGACATACACTTTATACCAAGAACAAGCTGATATACACTTCATTTTACATGATAAACTCTTCTACATCGATGTTTCAATAGGGGGTCCTATGGAGATACAAGGAGGAAGAACTACCAAAGGTGTTCTAATACACACTATGGCATCCTATTCACATGTGCCTATACTCTACTGTGGACACTTCTTGCTAACATGCAAAAGAATAAAATCACTATGCACTAGATATGTTGGAATAAACTTATGAAAGCATGAAAATAAAAAGACTTAACACAAGATAGAACCATATACATATGAAAAAGTGCAAGCTCAAATGGAGGTAAAAATGCTTTTTCTAATTCAAGGTAAATTCTTTCAGGGCTTTTCCATACAAGCTAAGAGATATCTTCTCAAATGAGAAGTTACAATTATATAGAACAAGATGCTGACAGAATAAGGAAAGGAGACTCATGCTACAGTCAAACACTTTTGAGATAAGAGACCATGTTGTTACTATATTATTCAAACTACCTATGGGAGAGCCATGTTATCGATGTCCAAGCCACTACCCTTATTGTCCTAGGCTTGAAAAATCATGGGATACTCCTTCTAAAAACTAACAAATCCATCCCCAAGCTATTGTGGTTGGATCATGTTCTCTTCAATGCTAGGTGAAATTGGATATGCATTAATGGTGAAGCATGAAAACATGGGTTTCTCTCCTCTATATTTTAAAAACCAATTTGTTTATTGGTTTTTAGTAGATATTTTCCACCCAAATGTATTAACTCTTTTTACTAAGTTTTTCATGCCACTTATCTTGGTCTAAGTGGTCATGGATTCTACCCTTTGTCTTTGTCAGCAACTAGAACTATTCTGAGTTGTCTTTTTCACTTTTTCTTTGTCCATGTTTTACCTCTTTCCTTTAAATTATCCTTTACCTTGGTTTCTCCTATTTTTCTTTACTCAATTAGGCTTTTAGGTTCTTGATGGCTTTCTACTCCTTAGGCCTTTGATTTTTTCTTGCTTACTCTTTGTGGGTCTTTTCTGTGGGCAGGATTTTATTCAACATGTCCTTTGGATAAAATGTCTGAAGGAATTCCTTTGGACATTTTATTTCAAATAATTCTCCTTAGCTTTTTTCATTGCCTTCTTCAATTTTCCTTTAGACATTTTTTCTAAAGGAAAACTCCTTCTGCTTGTCACTTTTCCTGAAGGGCAAGTGCCATTTGGGCTTCTTATCTTTGCCCCTTTGCTTCAACTAGCTACCCTCCACAAGGGCATTTCAAGCCAAAGTTTTCCCTTTGGAACTTTTTTAAATGTCTATTTCATCTTTGAAGTACCCCCTACAAGGGCACATACCCTTTAGAAAAAATTTAAATGACCCTACATAATGCCTAGGTGCCCTCCATAGAAAAACACTTACCTTAAGAAGTGTCTAAGACCAATTTGGGCTCTTTCAAAGGACTTACTCAAAAATCTTTAAAGTAAAGACATCTCAAAAACTTGATTATTTCTTCACTATGCTTTTGGGTTTATGAATGACTCTAACTCATGAAAGATCATAAGCAAAGTAATCTTACAAACCTGAATTGAACTACTCTAACCCTTATCATTTTTTTCTTCAAATTTTACTCATGAAAATTGGTAAATAAATTAATTTTCAAAACTTGACTTATACTAGAACTGGCCATAGACCCTTTTAGGTTTGTCAAGTGCTTCTTCTTATTACTTTTAAATCTTATAAGTAATGTTGTTCTAAGAACTTGATTTACTCTGTGAGAGCAGAAAAGACCAATGCTTGATGATATAACAATTGCACCTACACAAAAGTAACTTTTGTTTTATTTTTAAAGGGTTAAGACCTAGTTTTAAGGCAAAAGGTCATGAAGATCAAAGAAATGAAAAAAAGGGGGGTTCCCATTTTGGCATGCAGGATTCACAAAATAGTCAACACTTCCCACATCCTTAGCCTATCTATTGAGCATTAAAGGCACTTCTTTTTCAAGTCTAGTTATCCTTTGATACCCCATTGATTTCCCTCTTTCCCTTCAACTATCTCTAACACATGCATACAACTTTGGGTAATACCTCTTAACCTTTCCATGTGATGATTAGGAAGCACATCAAACTCATTATCCCATTTCCCATGTTATCTTCATTATCTAAAAGATCTTTTACGAGTGCCAAGAAGTATTTGACATGAGGTGAGGCTAATGGAGGAGGAGGAGGGTAATGATGGGGATTGAGGCTAGCTCTATGTTATTGGATTTGAGTTTATAAAAATTCATACCTTGTCTTATAGTATCTTTGTGTATAATCAATGGGATTAATTTATTCCTCATGACAAGGCTCATAAAGATCTAATTGAGCTTGATAGGCATCATGGTATGATTGGTAAGGGTCACATTGGGATTTATAAAAAGGCATTTCTTGATATCTTTCTTGATAACCTTACTCATACAGTTATCCAACAACTTGATGTCTATATGGGGAGGGAAATGGGGGACCATAGGGCTTCCATGGCTCATAAGATTGGTAGCTATTGTGATAATACTGTTGAGGAGTATAATGTGATTCATATCAAGATTGATAGGAAGGTTCATAGTAGGTATATTCACCATATCTATTCATATCAACCTCATAGGTCAAATAAAACATAATAACTAAAAAACCCCTTCAATAAGATATATCTGGGATACTTACAACTAGAATATTTAATTTGGATTCAACATTGGTGTTATCATACTTGCTTCCAAAACCTAATTAGAGGAAAGACACACCAACAAGCTTTCCACTCTCTTAGACCTTGGTGTTTAAGCCTCCTCTATATTAGGGCAACATGGGAATACTTCTTGGTATGTGGGTGTGCCTATAGTAGAATTAAACCTCTAGGTTTAAGAGCTAGTGATGAGTCCATAAAATGACTCATTGTTACTATAGTTTATGGCCTTAAATATGTCAAATGGTTAAGTATTTCATGTAATCTTGATGTTTAAACCTTGCATAAAGTATAAAATAGATGATTTTTCCTATATAAACTCATGTAAAGTCTAATTTTATCTTCTTTGCACTTTGTTCTAACATTTACATATTTTAGGCTCCACATTTTGACTTGTACAGGTAAATAGTAGTATTAATATGAGTTTTGACAAGATTGTGAAGAAAAGGAGGATCCAAGATGAATATTGAACCATCTAACACCTTTCTATAGATTCTAAAGTTGCTATATATTTTGACATGTGAGCTATGGATTTCGATAGATGAGCTATGAATTTTGAAAATAAACTATAGATTGTTCCAATTTTGCTATGGATTGACCTAAATTGTTCCAAAATTGATCCTAGTACATTCCAAAGGGTTTAGATAGTTTCTCAAATCTCTTCATGAAAATATGAATAAATATTTTCAATATTTCCATTTCTATACATGTATACAAATAGATGTCTATATTTGTTTAGTCTTCCATTTTGGGATGTTGCTACTCTAGGTTGCAACAATGAAGATAGAAGATAAGAGTGTCAATATATGTAAATATTTGATTGATATAGTTAAGCATGACAAATTTTATCTATGTATTCTCTAACTCCTAAAATATGTCATTGCAATGATGTTTTATTTGAACTATATCACTTAATCTGTCTAAAATATCTTCTAATTTCAAATTATTCAAGTTATTTCCTTAAATATTGGGATAAATAATTTATTGGTATAGAATAAATATATATATCCATGCTTAGATCTCTAAATTTGTTATGACTACATTTAAAGATATTGTAATTTTGGTGATTTTCTAAAATACCATTACTGCAACAGTGTCCTTTGTCAATTTATGTGTTGAAGAAATATCTTGCGCTGAGTTAATTTAGACCTGGATTTGAGGGAGCAAGGGCCCACTCCTAAGGAAACAAGAAATCTATTTGGTATTTATAAGTTGATTTTGTATTTCTTTCAATTAAATATTGTTATGGATATATGTTTGTATAATTTAGATTGAATACTTGTAGGGGATATTGAATAGTTAATTTGTTATTTCCAGCAAAAGCATTTGTTTCATTCCTTTAGATTATGCAAATATAGATTAAAGTTTATTTTTAATCAGTAAGTGAACGTTTGATATTCTTTTAATTCTTCAAAATTGAATAAGTAGGTTTGTTTTATAATTGTGTGAAACATTTTCAATTTAGATTAGATTGAGTTGTTTATGTTTTCTACAAAGAGTGTTTTCTTTTCAAACTATAGTTTAGAGATTAAAAATAGATATAGATTAGTATAAAAATTAAAAACCCAAAAAAAACAAATGATATTAACTTGAAATTAATAAATACCTCACTGTAAATGGCTTTAGGCACCACCTTGATAAGAATAGACACCAATATACATTGGTTAAATGAAGGGGTAATAATGACACCCATCATTTTTGGTGCCATTGTTGGGGAGTTGTAGGTGTCAGTAAGGTAAATATAGACTAACACTCCATAAAACATAAGAATACAAAAATAGAATAAAATCACTCTCTTGTCAAAATCAGAGTATATGAGTAGGCCATAGGATTCATAGGGTAGATTTGTTCCAAAATTTCTTGATCCTTTTCAGGAAAGAATCAAGGTAGTCATAGACAAAATAGATAGCTTATAAAAAAGAGATAAGAGAAAACTTCAAAAATATTTATAAAGGACAAGAAGAATCCTCTTCTGCAATAGCTAAAATTATAGACCATAAATGACCAAGATCCCCTCCTCTCAATAAAACTTTATTTGACATGGGAGAAAATGTAGGCCAAGTGGAGAATCCTTGTAGGAATGCTCCTAAAAGGACCTTCTCTTATCCTATTGTCTTTGAAGATGATGAACAAATAATGAAAAATATGTCTCTAACTAATCTACCTACCTTTAGAGGATTGTTTATCAAAGACCTAGATCAATTTCTTTTTGAGTTTAAGGTTCTCTATTAGACTTATGATTACACCTCCAATAGCCAAAAGTTGAAACTTGTTCCTTATACTTTGAAGGAAGGAGATATGAGGTGGTTCATGGGCCTAAGAGGGAACTCTATTCATACTTGGAGAGAAATAGAAATAACATTTTTGGATAAATATCAAGATTATTATAGGGTCAAGGATAGTAAAAAATATTTTTTCAAAATTAAACAAAATGAAGATGAGAACCTTGAAGATTACCTAGATAGGTTTGCCTTTGCTCTCCATAAATGTGGATATGAGTTACCTAAATAAGTGATCAAAACCATTTTTCTTAAGGTTTTAGATGAATATTCTAGGGATTCTTTGAATATTATGGGAAAAGGAAACATTACTAAGTTGGATTTCCAACAAATCACATGGTTAAGCACAAACTACTATAGAACAAAACCTAGTGGTAGAAGAGGGAAAATGGAAAAATATAGTGATGTAAGCCAGATCATTGAAGAGTTAGAAAACTTTAAAATAAACATATTGGTCTAATTAAATTCAACATTATATGGATTATAGGCCAAGGCCAAATCTAATAATGAGCCACTAGAAATCTATTGCCCAAAATGCAAATTAAAACACGCACTTAGAGATTATCCTTTGGATAAAACTAAAATTTATATATATGTGATGCTAAGGATCATGACACAAAGAATTTTAGTCACCTTCTTAGTCTCAATAATTAGTTAAAATATAATTTGCAATCCATAGAATAAACCAATTATGTTTAGAGATAAGGAAATATCTTCCAATAAAATCAATAATTTGGCTCAAGACTTCCTTTCTAATAATGTCATACACCTCCACAAATGTGGATTGTACCACCATGGGGCACCCAGGAATGGATGCCATAGTAGTGGATGATGCCCCAACTTTTTCAACAAACATGGATTCCATAAGGTCATCAATATCCATGGACAAACCAACACTAGCATTATGGTCCAAACTACAATCAGCAATACCAAAGAAGGTATCCACAACAACAATAACAAGAATTAATGTCTCCCTAGGGAAATCAAGCCACCCCTATGGAATAAGTAAATCAGCCTCAGTTACCTACTTAGCTATTAGAAAATCTAAAAAACAAATAGGTTTTTGTAAATGAACAAGATGAAATAATGGGGGTAGGAGCTATTTAATGTGCATATATTCATCTTAAATCAGGAAGAACAATGCAAGAACCCCATATCATCATCACAAAAGTACCACAAGAGAAATCAAGTCCATAAATTCAACTAGTAAAAGAAAAAGAATCTAAAGAGGAAACTAGAAAAATAGAGTATGTTATCATAACCCCTCCATATATGCCTTTTCCATAAAGATTAAAAGAAGTAGAAAACAATAAGGAATCTAAATTAACCAAGAACTCAGAAAACTAAACATAAAGATTCCATTATTACAAGCTATTAGATATATCCCAAAAGTAAATAGGGTGATCAAAATTCTATTTATCAAGACATCTAGTAGAAAAATATGGTATCCTAAAACCATTCAAGTCGATGATAAGCTTGTTGATTTATTAGTAAGAAAGTTACTTTTGCCTAAATATGGAGACCCAAGAAGTCCTATCATCTCTATAAAAATTAGATAGCAGGAGATACCAAATGTTTTGGTAGATATAGGGGATATTATTAATGTGATGACTATAAACACCATATAAAACCTCTACTTGAAGGAAATTCAACTAGCCACCACAATCCTACAAATGGTATATCATTCAACTACCAAACTAGAAGGTGGCATTGAAGACATAATGTTGACTATAGAATCATGGGATTATCCTACTAATTTTATTGTCTTACAACCTAAAAACAAATAGATTGGATACCCAATTATTCTTAGAATACCTTGGTTAGAAATTGTAATAGAATTTATTGATTATATATCAATGGATATGACCATCTCAAATGGTCTTAAATCAAAATGGATTTCTTTATATCCACTTGCTCAACCATCAATCAATATTGTTAAACAATTGTGGGTTGACCAAGCTAATGAAAAATGTGATAGCATGTCTTCTTTATCTATGCTTACAATCACTAAAAATTTTGAGGAAGTACATTATGAGTTATTAATAAGTGTTGGAATAGATATGGATCTTGATAGTCTAGCTACAGATCTTGATAGTCTAGCTATAGATCTTAATAGTCTAGCTATGGATTGTAATAGACTAGCTACATATTTGAATAAAAGACATTTTCAAGGTAGTACTTCTTATTATTATAATCATTCATCCTCTTCCACCTCTTTAAATACATTATATGATCATAAATAAATTATAAAAAGTGTTATGCAATGGGCATATGAAGGCCCAGACTCATTTCTTACAACTTTCCATTGTCTATTAACTAGAGTTATTCCCATAAGAAAAAATTTGTTAAAAATGCTATTAAATTCATGTATTACTTCCACATACTTATCCTCTCAACTCATTGATTAATTAATTCAATAAAATATATTCTTCTCATCTAGGAAATAAATATATCACTATAGCAGTAGGGAAGACACTCAACATAAATAGTTGGTTGACAAATGATCAAGAAATGAAAGTTTTTTATGTACTTAAGGATCACACTCAAAAAATTTCATGGGAATACCAAGATATGAATGTAATTCATCCAATCATATGTACACATAAAATTTACATGGAGAACATTAAGCTTGTAAAATAGCCACAAAGAAGAATCAATCTTGCCTTGAGAGACATTATAAAAACTAAAATTGAGAAGATGTTAGAAGTAGGATTTATTTATCCCATTTTGGGTCTCTCCCTTGGTCATTATTCTTAATAAAAATTATAAATAGAGATTATGTGTGGACTACAAAGAACTAAACATAGAAATAATGAGAGACTACTTCCCTCTACCCTTCATTAATTAAGTACTTGATAATCTAGCTGGAAAAAGATACTTTTCATTTCTAGATGGCTTAAGTGGACATAACCAAATACAACTAACACCTAAGGATCAAGACAAGAAAACTTTCACATACCCATTAAGAACAGTTATTCTATAGAGTCTTGCCCTTTGGTTTATGCAATACACGTACCACTTTCCAATGAGTTATCCTAGCCATACTTTTAGATTTGACCAATGACTATGTAGAAGTTTATATGGATGATTTTATTATTTATAGGGAATATTTTGATAAAATTTTAATAAATCATGAAAAATTACTAAAAATATGTGAGGACCACCATTTGTCTCTAAGTTGTGAATTTTTTTTATTATGGTAGAAGAAGGCATAGTTTTAGGACATCATATTTTTGCAAAAGGGATCCAAGTAGATCCAAATAAAATTAAAGTTATTTCAAACTTGCCTATTCCTAAAAATTAGATTGATATTAATAGATTTATAGGATATGTAAGCTATTAAAGAATATTCATATAAGATTTAAACAAAATTGTTGCTCCAATGTTTGCTCTACTTACAAAAGAAAGTGAATTTGTTTGGAATCCAGCCTATCAACAAGCATTTGAAACCATCAAAGAAAATCTCAGCATTGCACTAGTTTTAAGAGGACCTAATTGGTCACAACCCTTTCATATTTATACTAATTCATCTAATCATGTTATGGGAGCTATTATGGGATAGAAAGATGAAAATGGACATATGTATGTCATATATTACATAAGCAAGAACTTATCTTCAATTGAAATAAATTATACAACCACTGAGAAGGAATTCCTTGTTGTAATGTATTCCATAAACAAATTTAGACATTATATTACTGGATATAAAATCTTTGTATATACTAATCATGCAGTTATTTAGTATTTGATGAATAAGTGAGTAATAGGAGGAAGATTTATCAGATAGTTGTTACTACAAGAATTTGATATAATAATGTTGATAAACTAGGAAAATTTAATTTGGTTACTGATTTTCTTTCTAGATTACATAATGAAGATGAAGAGGAACCTCTAGAAGACAACTTTCTAGATGAACAATTATTTGCTATTTCAACACAAACACCATGGTTTGTAGATATAAAAAAAATTATAGGTATAGAGAAGTTTACTTTTAAATGTACTAAAAAGGAAAAGAAACATTTAATTAGAATAAGTTCTTATAAATGTATGAATGGTATACTATTTAAATTTGGACCTGATCATGTTTTTTATAGGTGCGTGAAGGAAAATGAGATGTATGATATCATCATGCATGTCATGATGAACCTAGAGGTGGACACTATTTAGTGAAAAGAATGGTACACAAAATCCTTGGAGCTGGATATTTCTAACTAACTCTCTATAAATAGGTAAAGACCTATGTTTGGCAATGTGATGCATGTTAAATAATGGTAAAACCTACATTATCTTTCGATATGCCTCTACATTCATAGGAAATTCTAGAACCTTTTGAGAAATAGGGTATGGAATTTTTTGGGCCCATAGATCCACCTTTACAAGGTAAAGAATACTTGTTGGTATATATAGACTATGTAACCAAATGGGCTAAAGTTTAAGTTCTTTCTTTTGCAAGAGAAGAAGCAGTAATAAATTACTTTATTCTAAGATCATGTAGTGTTTTGGAACACCAAGAGAGATAGTATCATATTAAGGACCATAATTTATTTCCATATGATTCAAGCATTCACATAAATCTACCAAGTTAACCACCATAAATCATCACCATATCATCCTCAATCAAATGGATAAGTAGAAGTCACTAATAGAGAATTGGAAAATATTCTTACCGAGATAGTTAGCAATAGTTGGAAGAATTGTGCATCCAAACTCCTAGAAGTTGTTTGGGCATACAACACTACATGGAAGACCACTACTAATTTCTCACCATATAAGTTGGTCTATGGTAAGAAACCTCTTCTTTCAATTTATTTTGAAATGCAAACTTTGAGGATTTCATTATAAGTAGGAGTTGGTTTGGATAAAGAATAAAGATAAACCATGTTGTAGTTGAATGAATTGGATGAGATGAGGATAAAAGCCTTGTAACAAATAGAAATGGCATAGTACCAGAGAAAACAATGGCATGACTTGAATATCAAAGAATGACAATTCAGAGAAGGAGATTGTGCACACTTATATGATTCCAAATATCATAATTTCAAAGGTAATCTCTAAACTAAATGGTTAGGACCATTTTAAATAGTATACATTTTTTATAATGGTTCTGTAAAATTGCCCCCTATTGATGGAAATCAAAAGACATTTCTTGTAAATGGACATAATCTGAAACTATACCAAAAGACTACCAGCAAAGAGGAATTTATTCAATTAGTATAGAATAAGTTTGATGCCATGGAAGAACTCAAGTCTTTCATGGTAGTTGATTTTTGAAAGACAAAATTGGTTTGAATAAAGGAAGAGAATATTTATCTTCCCTATAAAAACTATAAAAAAATCAACAATGAAAATCTTTTGGGACATTGTTGACAGTCATGAATAGAAAACTAACCTATTGATTGTTCATGTATTGAATAAAAAGCCTAGACTAGAAAACTAGAATGGCTAGTCAAGAGCAAAATATCAAAAAAATTAAAACATTAATGATAATAGATCATTTTAAAAAAATTAGTTGGTTCCAAAGCAATAAATCTAATACTATTAGTTACTGTACTATCACTAACTCGTGTAATTTGTTTTATGAAAGAATAGACCAAGAAAACTGATAAGGATAATAATGATATTTTTATGGTAAAGTATTTATTTTTATACTAAGTGTTAGTTTTAGATAGTTAGGATTTTATGCATGTGCTCAAAACCATTGATATAAAATCCTCATATAGTGTTATAAGGGGGTCAAACTTTATGAAGTCAAAAAAGGTCATTTCAAAAGATCATATTATGAAACATCAACATAAAGAGCTATGGATAATACCCCTTCTAGTTATAAATTTTTTTTATAATGGCACATCATTGTAATCAAGTTTCATTCATAAAAAGTCATTAAATGGAGGATTAGAATAAATTGATGACAACCTGATTTAAATAAAATAAATCCAAACATTATGTCATTATTACTTTTAATATATGTTATCATCATTACTCAATATGCTTTGAATAATATCCATAGTCTAACCCTCAAAGGATATTATTGCCATTCAAATCATTTTGCAAACATAGTTTTTAGAAATAGGGGAAAGAATCGACTATGTAGACCTAACCTAAAGGTGAAGAAGTTGAAAATGGGTTTGAAGAAGAAGTTAGAACTTGAAGATGCAAGTGAACTATTAGAGAATGAAATAGTAAAGGATATATTGGTAGTAGTTGGATAGCTTGACTTCTTTCTCAAGTTTCAAGGTTTTGATGAACCATTAGTGACAGAATATGTTCTTCACTTGAAGCCTAATTTCTCCATGGTGAGAGGCATTCAAATAATATTTTCCATGAAAATCCTTAGTGAGTTATCAGGGATTCTAGATGAATGAGCTCAGACAGTAGGGAGATCCTCATTTAATGATCTTGTCAAAAAAATTAGTAGTGAAGGAGAGGCCACACCAATTTTTGTGGAAGATGTCAAAGGAAAAATAAAAGGGGTAAGCAAAGAGTCTCTACCTAAAATTTGGAGGTCATTTTCCTTTTGGCTTATTAAATATTTGACATATGAAGGATAGTTTAGTGTGTTGAGTTATATGGTCTTAATAATGTTAATTCATTTAAGATATGGTCTTTAGTAACCTCAACACAAGATAAGTTTACCCTCATTTCTCCTAAGATCCATTTAGGTTGTGTCTATGACGTATGCTAAAAACCTTATTACCATACATCATCATGGGTTGATTTAAATCACTATTCAACATCACTTATTATAGAAAGAAAATAGAATGGAATCTTGGGCTACCTTTTTTGAAGGAAAAAATAAAGAAACCCCCTAAACTTGCTAAACAAACTTCTACACACATGCATGCCTCTAGTTCAAAAACCCCACCAAAGATCTCTTCTAAATTAGTTGCCTCTAAGTTTATTTATAGCTCAAGATCCACTACCAAGACTATTCCCTTACAAACCCTAGATCATCCTCCCATAGTCTCTCCTCCTGAGCTAACAAGTAGGAAATTGAGGCTCAAATCATGTATTAGAAGCCAATAACATGTTTCCTAAGTTGCTCAAGTCCAATATCCAATTCAAATTGTTGAATAAGAGTCTTCTGTAGACCCTAATTTCTAGTCAAAAACTTAAGAAACCCTACCTAAAGAAGCACAACCCATCTTAAAAGAATAAGAAGATTGATTATAGTAGTTGATAGTGATGAGACCATTATTGCTGAGATAATATAAAGTTTAAGGAAAAACCCCATAGACACTAATAATGAAGATCACAATAGAGAAGAAGAGGAAACCTTTCTTCCACATGAAGATTTGGCTAAAGACTTTGCTAAGACTATGCCTGATGAAAGTCTCATTTCTCCTACACAGCAGACAAAGATAAAGGAAAAGCCCTTATGATTGAAGGGAAGGGACAACCTTCAAAGGAAACAAATGATATAGAACTCTAACATGATTTATCCTTATCCTAGTTAGAATTCATTGTTAAATATAATGTAGAATATATAGCTAAACTGATATCTACTACACAAAACAAGGATTTTTTGATTGATCATTTAATGAAATAAATTGAAAATTTAGAAATTTAGTCCCTGAAGAAAAAAGATGAGGTAGAGGATGAAATTATTGATATATGGGGTCATACTATATCACTTGAATAAGAAAACATTTCCTTGAGGAGGAATCTTCTAAAAATTGAAATGGAAAATGTTAGGCTAAGAAACCAAAAAGAATCTAGCTCTTCTCATGTTCCTTCTTGAGTCATGCTAGAACAAGGTTGTCAGACTACTTTATCTATTTTAGAAGTGAAAAACTAATGGGATCAAGTCTTCTCACAACTTTAAGAAATTAATATACAAAATCATCTACTCAAAAGGGAAAATCATCTTCTTAAAGAAGAGAAATATAAAATGCAAAAAGAACTGACTCAAGCCCAACAGAAAGAAGAACAGGTTAAACAAACTATTTAGTTTACCTATCAATTAAGTGAAAAGTTGTTATCATGAAGATTCTATTCTTACGCATATATATTATTTTTACATGAACAATTTATTAGATGGTAATTTTTATAGATATCTTGTGATTTACCACATGAGATAAACACCAATGATAACTTCATGATAACATTTAGAAATAGTACCCCTGATAGACAAGATCTGATTTATTAGTTTTATTTGTGTGACATTATTCTAGGATTCACAAATAATTTCTTGATAAATTTATTTTTGGGAGAGATTTATATGATAGCTTTATTGTTTACATATAGAAATCAAATTGTCTAGCAGGATAGCTATGATAATCACACTAACATTACACAAGATGTTGGTTTATATATTAGGCCTCAATTTGGTAGTGCAAAGTATATATTATGAAATTTTCATAGTTATTACTAACATCCAAGAATTCATTATCATTATATTTCCACATTATAAGATGGCCTTCTCAATTTTGAGTTATTTGTATAGCATAATTTTGATGATGTAGTAGTGGCTTGTAGACAATACTTGTTAGGATGTGGAGCTAAAAGCTTCAACTGGTGCAAACATGGAGGAGGTTGCTGAGTTCCAGGGAGATCGACATCGGCAGATTGCAGTGCAAAAGTAAACTGACATTAGCAGGTGTGAGCTGAAGACAACCAGCATCGACAGGAGGTTGGCCGACGTCAGTCACCTCCAGGCAGACAGGGACCGATGTCGGTCGCCTGTGGCGGTTCCAGAACTGTTCATTGCATAGACAGTTAGTTCATTGAACTGAGAGTTTGCATGTAAAGGCTAATTATAGTCTTGAGTTGCGTGTTTAATTATCTTAATTAATATAGTCTAATTATTATAAGTATGAGATCTATATAATAGACTCATAGGCTATATTGTAAAAGAGTGCTAGAGAGTAAGAGAGCTAAATAAGCTCCTTCTGAGAGAAGAGAGCAATGGTGTGTTCCTCTTAGTGCCATAGTACCAAGAGTGGGTGCTGGTTTGGAGAATCAGAAGGGTTCTTCGTATATGTATGATCTTGGTTAGCAGGTGTGCATGGCTTATTTTGGAGATCTACAATGGTCACTAAGGTCTAGTGATTTGTAGGTAGCAGTAGAGAGCAGGAGATCTACTTGGAGTACGGTTGTGTACTTGGTGTACTGGTAGCATTATTTCTAACTGGTGGAGGTGAACATCAATTCTGTATTAGAGTTGATTGTTGGGACCAAGAGAGAGAGGGAAGAAGGTCTTGAGGTGTGGTGAGCCTTTGAGGTAGAAGAAGAAGTGGCATCTTCTTTATTGTATTTTCTTTTGAGTGATTATTAATACAATTATGTATTATCTCTCATATTCCTGTGTTGTTTCATATTTCTAGTTACTTATCATTCTGGTTAAATTCTATGTTTAGTTGCTAATATAAGAGGTAATCATATGTGCTCTAATTGGTGGAGCAAGATCCTGACAAGTGGTATCAGAGCATGTTTATTATTCTAGGTACCTGACAATACTGGCATATGTTGATAGTTACATTAAGACAAAGAGAAGTGTTGTCACCTACTACCCTTCAATGGTCTTTGAGAAGAGCTAATGTTATGGTGCATATAATTTCAAAAAATTTACATAGGGATGGAAGAAATTCATGGATTGGAATGAGGTTTAGACCTCCCTTGTTACTTTATCTAATGTCTCTTTGGTAGAATATAAGACCATAGTCTTAGGAATAGTTTAATATTTGGGTTCATTTTTTATAGAGGGATATGTGTTTCACTCCTCATAATCAGAGCATACTTCAAAAATATCTATATTCCATTTATGATTTGAGTTTGAAGCTGCAGTAGATAGTTCATAACTATGAAGATTGAGGATATAGTTTTCAAAGGGACTTGCAAAAGGTAAGGAGTGGGGGACATGATGAGTCCATAAAATGACTCATTACTACTATAGTTTAAGGCCTTATATATGTCAAATGGTTGAGCATTATGTGTAATCTTCATGTTTATAACTTGCATAAAATAGGAAATAGATGATTTTACCTATATAAACTCATGTAGAGTCTAAGTCTATCTTTTTTGTACACTTTTCTCTAACATTTGCATGTTTTAGGCTCCATATTTTAACTTGTACAAGTAAATATTAGTATTAATATGAGTTTTGAAAAGATTGTGAAGACAAGGAAGATCTAAGGTGAATATTGAACCATCTAAGACCCACGTATATATTCTTAATTTTTTGTAGATTTTGATAGGTAACCTAAAAATTTTGATAGGTGAGCTATGGATTTTGATAAAAAGCTACAGATTGTTCCAAATTTGCTATAGATTGACCTAGATTGCTCTAGAATTGATCCTAGTACATTAAAAAAGGTTCAAATAGATTATCCAACCTCTTCATGATAATCTGAAGAACTCTTTTCCACATTTCCATTTCTATACATGTATATAAATAGATGTCTATTTCTATTTTGTATTCCATTTTGGGATGTTGCTACTCTAGATTAAAATAATGAAGACAGAAGATAAGAGTGCCTATATATGTAAATATTTGATTGATATAGTTAGGTGTGGAAAATTTTATCTATGGATTCTCTCACTCCTAAAAGATCTAATTGTAGTGACTTTCTATTCCAACTATATCACTCAATCTGTCCAAATTATCTCATATTTTCAAATTAGTTAATTTATTTCCTAGAATAATGGGATAAACAATTTCTTGGTATAGAATAAATAGATAGATCCATGCTTATATCTATAAATTTTTTGTGACTACATACATATATATATATATATATATATATATATATTAATTTTGGTGATTTTATGAAATACTAGTACTACAACAGTTTCCTTTCTCAATTTATGTGTTGAAGAAATATCTTGAGCTGAGTTAATTTAGACTTGGATATGAGGGAGTAAGGGCTCAATCCTAAGGAAATAGGAAATATATTTGGTATTTATAATTTTATTTTTTATTTATTTTAATTAAATATTGATATCAATATATGTTTGTATAATTTAGATTGAAAACCTGTAGGGGAGATTGAATAGTTAATTTGTTATTTCTAGCAAAAGCATTTGTTTCATTCCTTTAGAATTTGAAAATATATATTAAATATTGTTTTTAATTATTAAGTGAAGTTTTTATATTCCTTTAATTTTAAAAGAGTGATTTAGTATGTTTGATTTATAGTTTTGTGAAGCATTTTTAATTTAGATCAGATTGAGTGGTTTATGTTTTCTACAAAGAGTGTTTTATTTTCAAACTATAGTTTAGAGATTAAAAATAGATATAGATTATCATAATAATAAAAAACCCCAAAAAATAAATATTTTTAACCTAAAATAAATATATACCTCACTAAAAATATTCTTAGTCTCCACCTTGGTAAGAATATACATTGGTTAAATGAAGGGGTAATAAAGACACCCATCAGCTAGCTCCTTGAATATACCTTGATGTGATTATCACCTAACTAACCATTTGTTTATGGTAAAAGGGATATAATTTTTTGTGAAAATAAACTAATATAATGGGGTGATACACTAAAATTATTTCCACAAGACCATTATACATCTTTCACTAAGAAACAAATCTTACAACACTAGTCTAAAAGTCCTAGAATGTACTAGCATTAGTATTTCAATATGAAGGTGATATGCATGAATACTATCCTAGGTAACTAAAATCATAGATAATTTTTAGATAATAAGGCTCATTTTACACTTGATAATAGATCCATAAACTTAACAACACTTCACATGAATTTTTAGACTGAATTCACTTGCATCAAACATGGAAGGATTGAGAGAAAGCAAAGATAAATAGATATCTCTTAACTATTCACTATACATCTCTTCACACACTTTTATAAGATTAGATATAAACTCAAACTATATTTAATTTATTTTTATAAGTCAATTTAAATTGTTAAAATTAATAGGGCTTCACCATATATGGTGTGTTATTAGTCTATCATAGCCAAAATAACTATTACTTATAGAATTTGAGAGAGAGGAGAAGAGAATGAAGTTAAAGATTCATTAGGACATGTTTCATACTAGTAACTGGATTTAAACATGTAGGATAGAGGAATATGTAATATAAATTGAAAGGTCTATATGGATAAATGTCCCTCAAAACATGAAACTCATGAAATGTGGCATAGGCTTCCTCATGCTTGCTCAAAAAATTGCCTTCATCATTTGGCCTTCTTAAAACATCCCACAACTGAATAAGGATATATGTGATGATTTAAATAATATGGTTACGTTTTATACATTATCTAACATGCATTGGTTTAATCCCTAATCACCATGATTTTTCTAGATAGGAGTTATCACTACCTAAAGTCCAAATAACTCCTCTTTCATCTACCTCTCGCACTTGGCACCAAATTTGTCTTCAATTTTCAAATTTGATCCATATAAAAGACTATATGACACCTTTTAGGACCCATAATGGCCTTAGATTCCTTAGGAAGTCATTAAAAGGCCTCCCACTTAGAATTTTCACTCTCTCACTAGCTTGTTCACTAGGCCATCCTGGATTGGATAAGATTAAGGCACTTGCAGAGACAATTTTGAGATATTTTACTATAATAAATAGAAATTATATGTTTTCTCAAGTCCCAATATCTCTCCCAATTTTTATTTAAAAATTTGAAGCCCTTCTATTCCTGTACAACATCTAAAACTATAAAATAAATCCATTTCCCACATTGTTCATATAGGTAGGGTACAACTAATATTTATGGGTAGGATCTCCATAGAGTCCTCTATAACTTCTAATCCTCTAAAAATATATTATATTCCATTTGGATGCATCTCTTTCTTCATCTTCCCAATCAGATCTTTGGCAAGGGTTTGAGAGGGTTTAGTATAGTTTTAGCCTCTAAGGATTGTTCATGATATTGTGGCATTCAATCCTCAAAAAAAAATCACTAAAACCTTATTAAATACCCCCTATAACATATCTCAAACTCTCAAATTCCCATGCTAAACCTCCAATTAGGTGTGAGCTTCCAAACCTATCTACTTGAGTTCCCTTCTTCATTCTGCATACCCTAAATTGGCCTAAAGCTAAAATATGGTTTTCATATAGTTTCATTTTCATAAAATCAATTTTAAAACACCTTATACCTCCATAAAAACATGTTTCAATATATTAAAATGCTCACCTAAGGCTGTAAGTCATAGTGGACCCCTAAATGGTAATAGGCCTTGATTGTATTCTTTGTAAGATTGAACCAACTTGACCTATTTATAAACCCTATGCATGATTTTCCATGTTTTTCCATGTTTTATTAAACTTAACAAACCCTAATTTAATTTTTCATCAATCCCTATCTCACATTTTCATCATTTTTCCTCTAAATCCTATAGGTTTGCACCCTTGGTAAGTGCCCTCTATCTAAGACAAAATAGAGGGTACTTCCCCTAGTTTAATACAAGGTGGATATGTGAGAGTATTATCTATGTCATATAGATACTCTATGAAAGTTTTTATAGATTTAACACACCATTAGACCCTCTAAACATCTTAAAACCTCTAGGCAAACTTCCAAATATTTTACTGTGTGCAGGGTTCTGAGCATCAACTACAAGATACATTGTTATAACCTTTATCTGCATTATTTCTATGTCATGATCATCATAATAACTCATAATAACTCATGAGGGATATTTAACCATGATTTTTACTTATGTTATATTTCCAACTTAAGGTGCCTTCACCTTTCCTTAACATGTTCAGTTACAGTTAACTGTGAATGTATTGGCTTACCTAAGGAGTGACACCTCTAGTATAGACTTGCATGGTTGGACTTTGAAAACAATGTTCAAAGACCTTATTTTATTGTTATTGAACATTTTACATCCATTTTTATTTATTCACATCACATTCATGCCTTGACATACTCCAAATCCCTTGCTCTAGCTTATTGTCATATCACAATCAGTTGTAGTTGACTATCTTGAGGCAAAGGGGGAATCATATAGATGTGTTTTCAAACATTGAACTTTGTGATATTAATATAATACCCTTTTTTTAATTATTTGGAGGTACTTACCAATGACAAATGTTGTATTTTAAGGCTTAGTATATGAAAATTAACATCATGAACTTGTGAGCATCTATAGTTAGGCTATTGGTAAGGTTTTTTAGCAATGACACATGTAGGTGTTGATATAAGTTCATATCTCACTCTTTAACCCCTTATTTATGATTTTTGAACCATAAATGTATATATAAACTCATCAAGGCTAAATTTCATGGTGATAGGTTCTCATCTTACATCTTTGGGTTGTGAAAACACTTGAAATCTCAAAACCTATAGAAATCACTAAATGAACACAATGAACAAAACTATAACATTAGAACCTCCTTAAATTGTGTTCCTTTATTCAAATTCCAATTATTGTTTGCATTATTCTAGCCCTATTGTATGATACAACATATATACCTTCAAATTCACTTAGAATCCATGATACAGTGTTGCATGACATAAATAAAAGTGCTTGGTGCTCTATTTTGGAGCTTTAGGGAAACTTGTCCCTAAACACAATTTTCTCAATTTGAAGATGATTTTTACTTTGGTTACTAATATATAGCTTTAATAATGGTTGAAAAATTAACTTAAATATCCATAAAATTCTTTAAGGTTTTTAAAACATTTATACACACCTTTAAACAACATTTTTAACTCTCTATGGGGCCACCTGTAGGTGTGCATTCCAATGTGCAAGTAGTGAATGAGATTATGGTCAATATGCATGATATATAGGCATTTAATGAAGTTTGGACCTTATTAAAATATATCAATGAACCCTTCCCATCTTGAATTATTTGATACAAGTTTCAAGGCTCCCATTCCAACATTTTTAATGTCATGTAGGTGTTGGTACAATTGCAGTCAAAGAAGTGAATATGGTCATGAGTTGTATGCATAAAATATGACCTTTTAGTCTATATTTATACTCTCTCAAAGTTTTAAAACTATATTTCACAACATTACAAGGATTGAAAAAAAATTACACATCCCTCTTTAATGTAACATTTTCCTAAGAGCACCTGTAAGTGCATACTAATGGAGTATAACTATGTGTGTAGAGGTATTAGTCATCATAATTTGTCATTTATCACTTGGAGAGGATAATTTTGGTTGATCATGTTGAAATAATATGTCCAACACATTTTTTACTCTTAAAAAACCTCCATGAATTTCCTTAGAACTTCCCACACGATGACTCAGTTGATTGTATATGGGAGCATTTAGGAAATTGACTGTGGGTTTTGAACTGTGACTATAACTCCATTATGCTAGATTGTAAGACTAATATTTAAAGGAGAGTGGATTAGGTATAATTATATACATGATAAAAAACACAACACATTTCTTTAAACCATTGCATAGAAATAAATTTTTCAAGCATTAAAAACTAATTGTAAGTCTACTAGTAACATCAACTAGAAAACTTGAACTATTTGACCCATAAAATCACTTATAATCATGAAAAAAGACATTAGAAACATTTGATAATTAATTTTATTTCCTTTGGAAACAATTTCATTAATTGGATTGTATATAATAGCTCATACAAATACAAAACCTTCTAGGTGTGAGAAATAACATGTAGAAATGAATAGTCAACTTGTTAAGAATGGTTCATAAAGCACAAGTGACCAATAATTTAAATATTTATATGAAAATTGATTGTAATAAATTTAATATCACCCCCCAAATTAATTTGACCTGAAACTTCTCCTACTAGTCAGACTATCTAAAAACATGTCGACTAATTTAATGTGCATAATGGAGTGATGGAAGAGAAGAATGGTTTTTAGCCATTTTTTATCATTAAAATTCTTTTAAAGTGTTTAAATTATTACAATGAATTTTAATATACATCCCAAAGGTTATTCCCATGAGCCACTCTCCTCATGGGTCATACAGTTGTAAAAACTCCTCTTTTCTCACTTATTTTCTTGATTTCAGTTAACACCTGCAAGTTTTTTAGTTAGATACTGACATATCTAATATGGAATGACATGAGGGACATTTTAATATATTCTATAACACTTTTATTTCTTATAAAACCATACCACCTTAATAATTACCCTAATATGACCCCTTAACAAATGTTATTCAATATAGAAATAGGTAAATAAAATCATGCACAAATGATCCTCAAAAGTTTATAAGCAATATTTCAAAACACCCTCAAATAACTTCCTCCAACTAAATTCATGAGCCTAGGACTACCCTTAAAAATTATACTAATTCTCTATTCCCAAATCTCAAAATAGAAAGGATTTTATACTCTGGTTGTAGACCCTAAATGACTACTATGAAGAAGAATACATCAGAGAACCAATCTATCAAGCATGTAAAATTGAAAATTATAATTCAATAACAAGAAGGAACAATAAACCATGAACAAATTTCATTTATCAACTGAATCAAAGCTAAATATCATATTTCTTGAAAATTATATAATAGAACACTATGCGACACAATTTTGTAACAAGGGAAACATTTGAATGTTCTGAAAGCTTGCCAATGATTTTACAATAGAAATCAATTTGGCACCAAAAAATCACATAGGGAGGAATCTCAAAGCTATAGCTTCATACTCAAAAATTAAATAACCTATATAAATTTATAGACCCCCTTTATTTATATAATTTTAATTATGCTTAGCATATTCTTAAAAGATGCTCCAGCTAGAAAATTATTTCATGGACCTGGAACCTGTCAGATGTTGTAACAAATATGATTCCTTAGACTACAATCATGCTTCCATGATGATGACAACATTTTTAATATATTGTGGAAGAATATTTTCAATTATATACATGGAGATAAATCCCATAAGAGATAAAAATAAACTTTTGTCTCCTTGCACAACAAACATAAAACATCCCTTTCATAGGCAAATGATTATACAAAAACTAACTTTGAAAGGAGTGTGCCACTAACTAGAAAGGTACAATATTTTCCTAGTGGGAAACTATAAAAAATAAGAATAATAAATACAAAGGGAATAAGAGGGAAGAAAATGAAGGAGTGGTGCCAACCGAGGAGAAATTGAAACACTCAGTCAAGCTCCAGAATCAACATTAATAACCAAACCCCTTGACAACCTATTCTTATAATTGGCATATCTAGAATCATGGAGGTGATATCCTTTTGATCCAAGCCTGTTTGGTATTTAAAATTGGCATTATATTCTTCAATCCATGTGGTGACCTTCTAAAGTATGCCCTACCTATTCCCAATGAGTGTTTTTAGTTGGTCACAATCCTTCTCAAGTACCACTAATTGTCTTATCTTTTGGGCATCAAATTCTCCTTGAGGTGTATCAATGAGGATTTTTAAATCATTGAGTATTGCTTCTTCCATCAAATCACCTGCATCCTCAAGGTTTACCATTTTTTAGGGCAACATCTATTTCTTTTATCATAGTCTTGAGAGATTGCTCTTCTCCCCTCAAATTAAAGATGCCCTCTTTGAGCATCATCAACTGATGCTTCACTACCAATTGATAATCCCTGGGCTTTTTATGATCATCAAAAGAGATGATCTTTTCTATAACTAAAGTGTTTGTGCCCATGTTGCATATTTCACCCACCATGGGTTGGATCTTTTCCCAATTCTTTATATTTATATTGTAAATGAACATCTAGTTATCACATTCTCCTTGTTTATCCATTATGTCATCTAAACACTATAATTCTAAATGGATAAATTCTTTGGCCCTAGTGCTCAAATATTCTTTCCATTCCTTAATTTCCAATGCTCTATATCTTTACTCATCAACTTGGCCAAAATCTAGTGATCCCATGGAAAATACAAGAAGGTATAGAGCCTTAATGGTATTTAGAGTTTCTACCTTTGACCCACTTAGTAACTTCTACATGTATTGTATCATGCCCTAATTCTGGGCTTTCAACTCCTCCATGGTGGTTGTATCTTTTTCCATCTTATAGGACACCATGCTTGCCAAAACTTGTGAGTTGTGCTTTAGTGAAGTTCTAGAAGGCTCCCCTAGATCATATCTATAAACTATGTAGCTCTCAAGGGGAGCATCCTTCTTCAATGCACTAAGTGGGGGAATAGCTATTTCCACTTTCTTTTATTTTGCATTAGTAAATGTAGTCATGGTAAGTGATTTCACCTTCTTTGGGGGTTTAGCCTTATATGCCTAGGCAATCTTCATTACATCTATATCCCTAAATTTTCTCAAAACATCCTTCTTTACCTTAACCTATTCTTCAATCCAAAGAAGGGGTCCAGTCTAAAATCCCATTGGCATAGTGGACACTGATGCAGGGTTTGAAATAGCAAATGGTAGTGTCGATAGAGAATTTCGTAAAGGGAATGTCACAAGAGTGGGTTGTGGACTTAACATGAACTGCTCATTATTCTTGTCACTTTTTGAATCTTTTTCATCCCCTTTATCGGATCCTCATTCCCTTTCTAGGTTTGGCTTGACTTGCTCCAAAATGTCAAAATATGACCTAAGCTGATGGGAATCCACGAGCAATTTATCAATGGAGCTCCCCTATTCCATGGGCTGGCTAGAAGGTTTTGCAACCACTTCACCTTATTTATTAGGTTGAATCCTCAGAGTGGAGGATGTTATGTTAATTTCACTATTGAATTTAGATAACTCTTGACTAATCATGACCTTAGGACCTTTATTGTGGGTTAGATCATGAACCTTAATGTGTGGAAGGAAACCCTGAAGTACTTCAATTAAATTATTATCACGTGAGACACCTTTCTTAGCATCTTTATTGAATTGATCCTATTCTTTATTTGCCTCTAAATGAGTGGGGGAATCCATTTTTAGATTTGTTCCCCCACCTTCTTCAATATTTACCTTTTCCCCTAGCATTGGGATTGACACATTTAGAGAGGAAAGGGCACTCAACAATACCTTGACAACTATTTGGTCTTCTTTTTATTCCTCCGCATCTACATTACTTGTGGGGGATTGATCATCATTATCAAGCTCTTTCCCATTATTCCCACTAGATTCTTGAGTGTCCTCAACTCTATCAAATTTATCCTAGCTTGGTGTTTGAGTGATGACATTTTCAATAAATGCCTTCATATTTGAAAAAAATGTCTCTTTCTCATAATGGGCTCGATCTTGGGTAGCTACCTCAACTCTAACTCATACCACTTCCTCAAAGAATAGAGGATCATTTTAGGTCAAGATATCCTCCTCATTACCTCCCTTCTTTAATCCTAAGGGATCTTGTTCAAAAAATAATCCTACCACTAAGGCCTTTACTAGGGTCTACAGCCTTATATTCACTTAAGGGGGAGTGAATGCATTTTTTCCTTTCATTACCTTAGTGATAGGCCTTCCCTCATCTAAATCCTCATCATCACTCATGTCCCTTAATTTTTGGATATACAAAGATTGATCTTCTTTTCTCTTCATGGATTTTTCCTTAGAAGGCATATCTTTGAATGCAATCTTCCTCTTCTTAGGACACCCAGCTAGAGGTTGAAACATTTTCTTGTGTTTCTTTTTCCTAGTCTATTATACCTCTCCTTCTCCTCCCCTCTTTCTTGTGTAGGTCTTTGGGGAGGGATCAACTGTTGGTTTTTGTTCATGTGTGGCATGTGGGGTAACAGTTAGATCAATTAGTGGGGTAGCTATTGGAATGGCTATCATTATTGGGACTCCCTCAGTTGTAATGGATATAGGGGTAACACTAGCCAATTGAACCTCCCCTATGGAAATTTTATCCTAGTTTTCTACCAGGCTTGTTAAATTGGAAAATAAAATACCTAATTTAGATTATGATGCCATTATTGATTTTATGTCAATTGCTTTGGTGAAATTGATATCACCAACCTTACACTTCCCTTTGTCTCTTCATGGTGCCATTGGAGCCAAAGGATCACTAATGTTTTCTAGAAGGAAACCTTTCAACTCATTAACTTGTCTAAGCTAGGGGTATCATAGGCACTTAGGTCAACCCCCTATTCCTTCAACCACCTAAAGGTTATCCTCATGATTATAAAATCCCTCCATGTAATGGAATCATTCTCTTTGATAGTAAAATATACCTATGATATAGGCTAAGCCTCAACATTGGGATCATTATAGACACTAACCAGTGTCATCCTGTCATCTACCATATCCTTAAGGATGGGGGTAATGTTGTAGGCAAGAACCTCCTGCACCATCAATCTTATGAAGTCCAATTTCCTAACATCTTCTTTAGTGGTGCAATCAGACCATATATCTTCATAGTGTGACTAGTGTAGGATCACATTTGTTGTTGTATTTAATAACCACCTAATATCATAATTTGGCCTGGGTGGTATCTTTTCAAAATTATAATGACCCATTTCTTATTTTAATCCTTTTGCTCTAGTAAGAGAAGGACATGAGTAGTATCCTATCTCCACTATAAACTTGAAAGGGTTATTGATATTCTTGGTATAAATCATCTCATGTGGATACACCATTTTCCTACTCAATTCCATTATTTCAACATTGTCATCCACATATCTTGGAAAATTATATGGAGACCCCAAGTAACCATTGACCTTGATGTATGTTAAAGTCCTAAATTCAATATACAAGGCACCTTATTTATCAATTATGTTCTTGGTTGTATTAGTCATTCTATTGAGGCTTCTTAATGGGAAGAATACACTCATCATAGTTTTAAATAAGTAGTTATGAACTCTACATAAATTATTCTTAAACCCCTCTAAAGTAACTTTAGGGTATACTTCATATATTCTCATTCTTGAAATGTTCTTGGTGAGCCCTTAGATGGTCCTGTTGTGTACCAAGATATACATTAAATAAGAGAACATATAAAAAGTACCTGTGAATGATTTTTTTGAAAAAATTGCACTACAAAGCTATATCATTTTATTATATAAATTATCAGTTAGGATAGTTACCTAATCCAATTTCTTATTTCCCTCCAACATGCAGATTAGGATTAAGAACATCCATGGTTCAAATTTATATATAGTGGGCATGCCATATATCTGAGAAGTCATGGTGATCATGTATTTGGTTAATTCACTAAACTCTATTAGCTTTAGGTTTTTTGACATTCAAGAGACCTTCTTAATAAGCCAACAAGAATGCACAATATCCCATACCACTTTGTCATTTTCCTCTACGTATTGTTGGCACTCCTCCAAAGTAAGTTTGATACTCTTAGATTAGGGAGAAAATCTAAGCATGGTGTTAAGGACCTTGGGGGTGAAGTAACATACAACCAATTTAATCTCATCCAATATAGTCCTAGTGTCTAGGTGATAAACTTTGGCACAAGCAATAACTAGCTTAAGATACAGGGAAGCTAAAGGGAATGTTGATACAAGGACCATGTAGTTAATGTTGAGGTTGGAGATAACTAGGAGAGGGTTAGGATATTGTAAAAAAATAAACAAATCCATCAAATCCAACCCTTAAACATTTTTTTCTTGGATCCCATCAAGAATAAAAATAATGTTGCCCTTTACTAATGTCAAATATGTTTCCATCTCTCCAAATCCTACTAGTGTAATACTCTAAACTAGAATGAATTCTTCACCCTAATCCCCTCTATACACCTTATAACTCCTTCAAAGAACATAATATGATATAATAGAAGACACTTACTAGTAATTCTAAGGGCTTCATGCAATGGGAGCTAAAAAATCCATGAATAATTCATCGTAAACACTATTTTTTCTAAGCATTTAACTATGGTACACAAATAACTTGATGTTGTAAGTATCAACTCTAAATGAAAATGTGAACACAAAATAAAGGCAAATTCTTAATTATAATCCTTTGCATTTCAATATTAGGGTTACCATTAATGCTCCAAGGCATAACAGCTAATCACCAACTACCCCATTAATCACTTAAGTTTCTCTTTTATTTTTGAAATGAAAACATGGAAGGAGAAGCATAAATGTTACCTTTATACCAAAATGTTCCTTTTGAAACATGTGGATTTATAAACAAGACTACCATTATAGCACTTTTTAGGTCCTCAAAGACTTTCACACTCTTTTACTTATCATTTTCCTTTGGTGTAATGGTCAAAATGTCCCAAGCCTCTAATGGAATATATGAATGCCATGTGTCATTACCTCAAGCATCCAGGCCTTTAGGGGCCTTTTGAACCTTACCCACTTTCTAAGTGAGGCAATCTTCAAAAAGGGCCCAATACTCAAAACCCCCAAGAGGCTATCATGTGTTTTTTATCTTATCATGCATGTTTTAATGCTCACACCTCAGGAACCTTTTAAACCTTGCCCATCAAAAGGTAAGTGGGTAAATCTTAAAAAATTACTAAATCTCAAAATATCTTGAGAAGTTGACACATGGTATTCCCTTTAGTTTATTTACTCAATCATTTATCCCTTGGAAACCTTCTACATTTTTCCTCAAAATGGGATCAAAACTTGTAATACCCCTCACGAACCTGCCACATGTTTGATGTATATGTTGTCTTAGACTCTCACCTAGCCTTTCACCTTTGCACTATTCTTCTTTGAATGGGGAGAAGTGCAATATCCTCCTAACTCTCAAAAAGGTTCATAACTTTAAACATTGAGACACATTTAATGTGAAATAGGGCAACCTCCTTCAGGGCTATAGAGCATCTCCCTCTTGATCTTAAGGTAACAATGAAATATACACATAGAAGCATACACATATCTTCATACCTAGAGAATTTTCCCATTATGAAAATATAGTTTAGGAATAGTGCAAGTTTCCCCTATCTTCTAAATTATCCCTTAGGAAATTCATAGATATCCTTCACCAAGAAACAATTAATATAGAGGATTTAACAAATTTTTCATACTAGCTTAGCCTCCTAGAGAAACATGTGGAGATAGAACCTAGGCTAAGAACATAGACTTTGATACAAAAAAATACCAAAGCTTTTATACATCAAAATTCAATGTTGTTTGACCTAGCATTTTCACTCAAAAAAGGGGGAAATGGCCCAACTACTTAATGAAACTTTTGGCACTAACATAATAAGCATACACATATCTTCATACCTAGAGAATTTTCCCATTATGAAAATATCTTTCAAGAATAGTGAAAGTGTCCCCTATATTCTAAAGTATCCCTTGGGAAATTCATAGATATCCTTTACCAAAAAACAATTAATATAGAGGATTTAACAAATTTTTCATACTGGCTTAGCCTCCTAGAGAAACATGTGGAGATAGAACCTAGGCTAACAACATAGACTTTGATACATATAAGTACCAAAGATTTTATACATCAAAATTCAATGTTGTTTGACCTATGCATTTTGACTCAAAAAAGGGGGAAAGGGCCCAAATACTTAATGAAACTTTTGGCACTAACATAGGCTCTTGTTCAGGGACAGGTACCCCCAGTGGGTATATAGAGAACATTAGACTAGTTGCCTATCCAATGGGCCATGGAATAAAAGGAATTCATCACATAAGTATGGAAAAACACACCATGGGTAATCAAATTTATAATAAGATAGAAAAATATCATAGAGGAATAATAAAGACACAATCTATACAAACATGAACCAAAATAAGACTACAAAGACAAGAAATGACAACACATTATGTACATATTTACAAAGGCAATCATGGACTGAGTCCAAGAAATGCTTAAAGTGTCTACCATTAACTAGTACTAAAATTTCTCCATCAATATCTCTAAGATAAAATGTATGATTTCCTATTTCATAATCAATGGTGTAAGGACCAATCCATAGGGAATCAAACTTACCATGCTTTCCCTTGTCCTCATGCCTACTATCCTAGAGTAGAACTAGATCACTGACCTAAAAATATTTCAAGGTGACTTTCTTGTCAAAGATATTTTTGAGATGTTCCTTAAAATATAAATTCCTCTCATGATCTTGTCTATGAGACTCATTAAGCTCAATTATTTGGTCAATCCTTTCATCATAGTGATTTGATTCTTCTTCATTCTCAATTATCTATTGCATGAATTGGTAAGTGGGTAAATACAAGTTTAGGGTTAAGACAACTTGAGTTCCATAAAAAATATCAAAGGGGATTTTCCTAATATATCTCTTCTAAGTCAACTTATCCACCTAGATAGCAAAGTTAAACTGTTCACCCCATTTTCTTTTGTTAGAATCTAAAGTTATTTTGATGATCTTCAACAAATTATTATTATTGGACTTGGCCTAACCATTTCTTTATGGATTGTGAATAGAGGCATATTCTAAATTTATCCCATAATATTCACATAATGCCACTAACTATTTATATTTAAATCACATAACATTGTCACATATAATTTTAACAGGCACCCCAAATTGACAAATCCAATTATTCAATAGGAAATATATGATTACTAGGTGGGCTAATCTTCTAGTGGGGATTGCTTTGACCCATTTCATGAAGTAATCAATAGCCACTAGGATATATTTATGACCATCACTCAAGGTATATGATATCTCACACATAATATCCATCCCCATTACCTGAAAGGTCCCTCAATAGAGACCAACTTTAAAGGAAGAGACCTAGATGCTTTCACTATTCCATAGAATCATTGGCACTCTTCACATCTTCTAAACATGGTAGAAACATGTTTAAATTATGTGGGCCACTAATATCTAGCCCTCAAAATCTTGTGTGTAGTGACTTTAGGAGCAAAGTGACTACTACACACACCACTATAGAACTCTATAATCATTGAAGGATTCTTATTTTCCACCAGACATATCAACAGAACACCATCCAAGTTCCTCCAAGCTAGATCATCCTATAATAGAAGATATTTTTGGGATGCTATCTTTAGTGTCCTCTAATTTTTATCTAAATGGGAGGGATAATTCAAAGTCTTTAGATAATAGACTATATCTTTGTACCATGGATATTAGTTGTATTTGGATTCAAGGTTATTGATCACCCCTTCTATATTATTCACTTCCACAACCTATAAATTTATTTCAATCATCAGTTTGGCTAGACCCATACCTCTAACCAACTTAGTAGTCAATATTTTCAAGCCATATTCTTAAAGTTTGTTAACCCATCAGTACCTTTTATCAGTAGATTCACCTTGAGTTAGCATATCCTTTACCATAGTGTGAGGGACATAGACCATAATCTTTGAACTTAAAATGTAAGTCCTGAACTACTTGATAGCCTTCAAAAGAGCAAAGGATTAATTTTCCATCATGGTATACCTTATCTCATATCCTTGTAGTGCCTTACTAAAAAAGGTGATTGGTTTCTCATGACCTTCATCATTCTTTTGTAGTATCACTACAAAAATAGTATGTGTGGAGGCAAATGAAAAGATTTGGAAATATTTTCTATAATCATTATGGGATTGAGGGAGATTCTAAATTCTCTACATCTGATAAGCATTTGTTTTAAATGCATGAGGTGGCCACTTATCCTCTTTGAGTACACTATAACATCATCCTGGTATACAATAATGAATTGGTTGATTAATCTAGTGAAAGCCACATCCATTACTCTCTATAAAGTGGAACCTACATTCATCAAAACAAAAGGCATTCAAACATAGACATAGGTTCCCCATGGGGTAATAAAAGTAGTCTTGGACCTCTCAGAGTCCTTCACTACCACTTGGTTATAACCAAAAAATCCATCTAGAGTTGACAATAGTTCAGATCTAGTGGCATCTTAAAGTATGTTGTCCATGTTAAGAAATGGATAATTATCCATCAACAAAGCCATGTTTAAGTTTTGTAAATCAATGTAGATCTAGATGTCTCTATTTTTATTTCTAATAGGGACTAAATTTTCCACCCATAATGAATACCTAATGGGTTTAATGATTCCACCATCCCTTAATTTTTTAATTCTTCCTATATTTTAGTAACCAAGATGGGATTGATGGGCCACTATTTTTGGCACAACTATTTTGCATCAAGGTGAAGGGTAATAGCAGGCTATAACAAGTCCTCCCTATAAGTGTTTAACTCTGAATATGACCATGCTAAGGAATCTTGGTACTTTTTTAATAGCATGATGAATGCTTCCTTTTATTTTTTACTTAGGTGGATATCAATCTAAATCTTCCTTAAATTTTCTCTTATTCTAGTATTAATCTTGATCACATATATTGATATAGAAATGTTTCTAGATTTGACTATGTTAGGTTCATCAAAGGATGTTTCTAGACTAACTAATCCTATAGGGATAGTATTAGTCTTTAACTAGATTATTTGTTTTCCATATAAGGTTTATTTTCCATCACATACATGTACCATAGAGTTCCAATCTATATTGATTCCTTCAAATTCATCTACATAGCATGGGAATCTTCTTATTTGATCATCATTTTCAAAAACTTACTAGTGATCGATGTTGTATGAAACAGAAGGTCTTACCAGTATTTTAACCTCATACATATAAGAAGGATTTCCATGTTCAACCTTAAATTTTTTATCCCTCTTCACCAACATATATACCATGTGATTAAGCTTTTGGGAATGTTATTAAAATTGAAGGCATCGAACCATTCCAAATAGTCCCATAAAGTGTTTCGGTATTACTTCAATCTTTTTTGATTCATGGTGTAAATAGCTTAGACCTATTTCACCACTAGTTATAAATTTACCTTAACTATAAACTTCTTAAATCCATATTCACAAGTAATTCAAAGACCAATCAAGAGTGCTTTATATTATATAATATTATTTGTACACTCAAAGGCCAATTGAAAAGAGTATCTGTAAACTTGGCCATCAAGGGTATAGAAAATATTTCCAATGTTTGAACATGCTCCATCAAAATTCATGGTCTAGATGGAGTCTTTGTGATTGATACCAAAGTTAGGAGGAAACTTCATATACTTAAAACTTCCCATAAAATTCCTAATATCTATATCCACATACAATACTTCATTCAGTTGGTACTTAGGATCTTCTAAGACATAAAGCATTTGTAGCTCCCAGTTTAGGTGAACCATTTTCCCATCTAGAGGTATAGTGGCATAGGACATATCCATATAAACACTACCTCTAATACTATTAGCCTATTTTATAGATAGTAACATACCCCATTTTTGTGGATAATCTACAACAATGACATCCATAATCAAAAAAATTCCAAGGTATTACATGAGCTACACTACCAATCCTTTGACCATGCCAACAAAAGGAACTTCTTTGGAATCCATGGTGAGGCATTGTCCATATGCTACAATTATCCTTATGCAAAGTTCATTCAACATAGCTAGTGGAATGATATTATAAGATGCACTGAAGTCAAACATACAATAGTGGATAATAAGTCCATTAATTATTAGGGTGGTATGGAATGGGTCAACATCCATCTAACTCTCCACCAATGTTGTTCTCAAGTATACCTCTAGGTGATGCTCTAAATATCTTGAGGTGTTTTCACCTTTCACTGGGAGAGCAAGAGGAAGCTCAACTTCAATAATTTCATTGGTAGTGACTTTCTCTATGAATCCTAATACTTAAAATATCTTTTCCTATGTTCTATAATTATAAACAATTCCATAAAGGGTATTGTGACTTTTAGTTGACTTAATACATGGACCAAGCCACAAATACTATATTTTGGAAAAGGAGTGTTATCATGTAATCTTGTAACATTTTAATTTTGGATACATCCTTCAAGAGTTAGGGGAACAAAAGTAGGATAAATATCATTCTTAACTTCACTTTTCAAGGGAGGCTTCCTAGTTTCATCCTTTTTGGGAATGCTAGACAAAAAAGGAGTTTAATTTTTAGCTTGGGTACTTCTTGGTTTGACACTATAGGGTGCAAAACTAGGCTTAGCAAAACCTTGGGCCTCCTTACTCCCTATGGTCCTTTTTTATTTAGTCTCTACTTTAGGGGTAGTAGATTTTTTATCTTTTGGAGGAGCATTTTGGTCCTTCTCAAATTGTAATCCTTCTTTTCTTGGTTAATTGCTATAGGGATCATCAACTATCGGTCCTCAATTGATGGAGGAAAGTCTCCATATTTTTATTTCATCATTGATCTTAGAAACTCAAATTCATGAATTGGTAAATCATATTCATGCATCATGTTTATTTAATAGACAAAATTTGGGGATTGGACCCTTACCTTTTCACATTCTCTCCAAAATACTTGAATAATGGTAGCACCCATCAGCTCTATTGATGGAGAAGTAACCATCACATCTGGTTTATCAAATTGGAAAGTAAAACATTCATATGTTAGGGTATCCTCACAATCAAGGATAATTAAGGCACGTATACCTTCCTCTTTGAAAGTGTAACTTTCCATTTCCTAGAAGTTAACAATATAGATATCATCTTTGTCAGATATAGTTTCAAATCCATTTGCATCTTGACCATGATCACTATCTATGTTACAAGGGGGTGAGGGAAGAAACATTTATCACATTAGTCGATTTCACAATCAACTATGTTGCTTTTCATAGCTAAAGGATACAGTACTTCCCTTCCACTTCCTTGAATCTAGTTTCATTCCTATCTATCATCCCTTACTAGGACTTTTCCCTTCTTATTATTCCTAACTTGGAAAGGTGGCCTACCTTGACCATGATCTTGGGAATGATTATTTTGATATTTCTTATGAACTATCCAATCATCATGGTTATTAGGACCTTGAGATAGCCCCTTTTTTATTCTACCTAGTTTTTAAGAGATCTCTTTCACTACAGTGGCTAGAGTCTACAATTTCCTCCAAGTCTACACTCTTATGGGAGTATTGAGGCTTTTCAAGATTCACCAACTTGACATCAACCTTCTTATTTAAAGGATTATTGACAACTCTGATATTATATTCTATTTGGATATCCAAATTGAAATCCATCCTTAGATTTATGGGAGCCTTATCTTTGAGATAATAAGTCACCTTTTCAAATGCATCACAATACTAAATCAAATAAGTAGCACGACTAGTTATTATGTCATTTGGTATCCTCCTCAATAACTTAGAATTGAAATCCTTCACACACTCATTAGGATTCTTTTTGAGGTTCTCAAACTCTATAAGCAAGAATCTAGGGTCTATGTTATCACCATACTTCATCTTAAAAGCATCAATCATATATTGTCATGTGTCTATGGATCCATCAGGGATGGATTTGAACCATTCCCAAGCCTCATCCTCAAGTGTGTTCACAAATATTTTTATACATACATTTTCTAGATCTATGTCATAATATTTAATGACATTTAAGAAGGCTTTCAGATGTTGTTCCCCAGACACTACATTTTTCCCTAAAAACTTAGGTAGTGCATTTATAATCTTCTTAGGTAGTGCATTTAAAATTAATAGGTCTAAACCTTGGGATCATAAATGGTCTATGTCTATTATCCAAGCCTTGATAGTCTTCTCCATCATTATCATTATCTATGTTAAACATCCTCCTCCTCAAGTCACGGTCTCTCATTTATGAATCTAAAGATGAAGATGAACTAGGGGATGGTTGAGGATGAATACTATGTGGAGGACATGAAGGAGGGGAAATATATTAAATCCTTAATGGCCTAGTAGGAGGGGAAATACTTATTTATGGAGGAGATTGATTCATGGGGAGCTCAAATTTCTCTAAAGCACTCTGGTATCCTTCAACCAAGGGATATTAAATAAAGGGTGTAAATATAATGGGGATGAACTAATCAGGTCTTACTTGATTGCCTAAACTCTATCCCATAATAGGTTTCCACTCTTTTTTTCTTCTAGATGGAACTTTTAACTTGGGGATAAGCTCTTTTGATGGACTCTTCTGAAAGGAAGACCTAGTACCCTCCAGATTTATAGATCTAAAGAAAACTCTTCAAAAAAGAGAAGGGTACATATAGTAGGCATTGATAGTTAAAATTTGATATAATAGAGTCACCATGAGAAGCAAGACTTTTAGACCATAAAAAATAAAGTTATACATAGAAACTAATGAGATACCAACCCTCAAATGTTGAAGACAACTTCAAGAATATTGAGTAACTTTTCATAAAATAGAGGTGAACATCCCCATTGGAGTCAAAAAGAAAATCTAAAAATATGTGAATAAACCAAGGATGAATAAATCATTATGGTAATAGTAGATAGTGAAACAAATAAAACACGTATAACTCTTTTGCAAGCATGTCCCCATAACAAAGGTAACAAAATATGTCCTTGGCAATGGCACCAAAAAAGTTTTGGTTCTTAATTATACACCTCTATCATTTGGCCTTGCACACTTGAAGAGGGTGGAAAGAAAAGATGAGAAGTTATTGGTATGTCATTACCATTGGAGAAAGGCTTAGCATCTAAAATGGACTCAATGGAAAAAGTGACTAGGAACCACCTACAGAGGGTATGGTTAATTCCCTGCTACTTTTGGCTCTACCTAAACTAAGGTGAGAGGACCTACTGAGGTATCTTGCTCATGTGAAGGAGTTTAGCACTTCAATATTTATGAGGATTACTGGTATAAAAGGGTAAATATGACCAAAGCCTAACCAAACTTATACACTTCACCCAAGAAGGGTTGTCACGTGAAATGCATAAATGCTTTACATCATATATAAGATACTAAAGATAGATGAGAGTGTGGCTATAATTTTCATTTTGGTAATTATTTCAAATAATGGGGAATAGGTGAGAATTATATCACTAAGATTTATAATGCGCATAGGGAACACACTTTAAACATGTAGGGTTTTTTGCATCCACAAGGCAAATAACACTTATGATATGCAAATAGGGTGTTATCTATAGGGTAAAATAGGGTAAAATTATATTTATTTAAATGATGGATAAAGGTGTGGATGGTTAGTAAGCGAGCATTGATAAGTTCACAAAATAGCTATATTATCTTCATTAACAAATGTTGTTCAGTTTAGAAACAAGTAAAATAAAATTGTGCACAAATGATCCTCAAAAGTTTATAAGCAATACTGCAAATCACCCTTCAAGAACTCCCTCTAGCTAAATTCATGAGCCTAGGACTACCCTTAAAAATGATATCAATGCTTTGTTCCCAAATCTAGAAATATAAAGGATTTTATACTCTAGTTGTAGACCCTAAATGACTACCATGAAGAAGAATACATCAGATAACCAATCTACCAAGCATGTAAAATAGAACATTATAATTCAATGATAAGAAGGAATAGTAAACCATGAATAGATTTCATTTATCAACTGAATCAAAGCTGAATACAATATGTCTTGAAAATTATATAATAGAACACTATGCAAAACAATTTTGTAACAAGGGAAACATTTGAATGTTCTTAAATCTTACCAATGGTTTTACAATAGAAATCAATTTGGCACCAAAAAATCACACAGGGAGGACTCTCCAAGCTATAACTTTAGAATCAAAAATTAACTGAACTATGTAAAGGGAAAGACCCCCTTTACTTATACAATTTTAGTTATGCTTAGCATATTCTTAAAAGATGTTCCATCTAGAAAATTCTTTTTCAAACCTCAAGCCTATCAGATGTTGTAAAAAATATGATTCCTCAGACTACACTCATGCTTACATGATGATGATAAACTTGTTACTATATTGTGGAAGAATATTTTAAGTCATATACATGGAGATCAATCCTACAAGAGACAAAAATAAACTTTTGTCTCCTTGCATAACAAACATAAAACATCCCTTTCACAGGCAAATGATTATACAAAAACTAACTTTGAAAGGGACGTGCCACTAATGGGCAGGGTACAATAGTTTCTCAATATGACACAAGAAAAAATAAGAAGAAGAAAGAGAAAGGGAAGAAGAGGGAAGAAATAGGAGTGGTGCCAAATGGGGAGAAATAGAAATACTCAATCAAACACCATAATCAATGTTGATAATCAAACCCCTCACCAACTTATTCTTATAATTGGCATATTTTTCAATCATGGAAGTGATATCCTTTTGATCTAGGCCTACTTGGTATTTTAACTTGGAATTATATTCTTTAAGCCATGTGGTGACCTTCTAAAGCATTGCCTACCTATGACTAATGAGTACTTTAAGCTAGTCATAATCCTTCTCAAGACTGCCTTATCTTTTGGGCATCAAAGGCTCCTTGAGGTACATAAATGAGGCTTTTTAGATCATTGAGTATTGCTTCTTCCATTAAATCACCTGCACCCTTAAGGTTTACCATTTTTTTAGGATAGCACATATTTATTTTGTCATAGTCTTAAGAGAATGCTCTTCTCCCTTCAAATCAAATATACCCTCCTTGAGTATCGTCAATTGATGCTTCACTACTAATTGATATTCCCTAATATTTTTGTGATCATTGAAAGAGATGATCTTCTCTTCCACTAAAGTGTCTGTGCCCATGTTGAATATTTCACCCACCTTGGGTTGGATCTTTTCCAAATTATTTATGTTTGCATTGTAATTGAATATCTGGGTGTCACATTCTCTTTGTTTATCCATTATGTCATCTAAACATTCTAATGTTGAATGGATAACTTCTTTGGTCCTAGAGCTCAAATCTTCTTTCCATTCCTCTATTGCCCACCCTCTATATTTTAACTCATCAACTCAACCAAAATCTAGTGATCCCATAGAGAAGAGAGGAAGGTCTGTATCCTTAATGGTATTTAAAGTTACTACCTTCAACTCACTTAGTAACTTCTACAAGTACTATATAGTGGCCTAATTCTAGGCTTTCAACTCCTCCATGGTGGTTTTATCTTTGTCCATCTTGTGGGACACCATGATTGACAAAACTTTTGAGCTGTGCTTTAACTCATTCCTAGAAAGATCCCCTAGATCATATTTATAAACTATGTATCTCTCAAGGGGAGCATCCTTATTCAACACACCAAGTGGGTGAATAGTTATTTCTACATTCCTTTGTTTTACATCATTAAATGTAGTCTTGGTAAGTGATGTGTCCTTTGGGGGTTTGGCCTTATACGCTTGGGAAATATTCATTACATCTTTATCCCCAACTTTTCTTGAAACACCTTTCTTCACCTTCACCTACTCTTTGATCTAGAGAAGGGGTCTAGTCTAAAATCCCATTAGTTTAGTGGACACTGATGTAGGCTTTGAAATATAAAATGGTGGCATTGGTGGCGCATTTGGTAAAGGGAATGTCATAAGAGTGGGTTTTAGAATTACCATGAATAGCTCAGTGTCCTTGTCACTTTCTAAATCCTTTTCATCCCCTTTATTTTTTCCTCATTCCCTTTCTAGGTTTGGCTTGACTTACTCCAAAACTACAAAATTTGACCCAGGCTAATGGGACTCCATTAGAAATTTATCAATAGATCTCCCTTATTCCATGGGTTGGCTAGAATCTTTTACAACCACTTCATCTTCCTTATTAGGTTGAATCCCTAGAGTGGAAGAGGCTATGGTGATTTCCATATCACCTTTAGGCAACTCTCCACCAATCATGGCATTGAGACCTTTATTTTGGGTCAGATCATGAACATTGATATGTAGAAGGAAACCTTGAGGTACTTTAATTAAAGTAGTATCCCTTGAGACACCTTCTTCGGCATCTTTATTGAATTGATCTAATTCTTTATTTGCCTCTAAATGAGTGGTGGTATCCATTTTCATATTTGTTCCCCTACCTTATTCTATATTTACCTTCTCTACTGGCATTGGGCTTGACACCTTTGGATGGGAAAGGGCACTCGATAATACCCCAAAAGCTTCTTATTATTCCACCTCTAAATTATGCATGGGGGCTTGGTCATCACACTTAGGCTCTTTCCCATTATTCCCACCATATTCCTAAGTGTCCTCAACTACATTAACTTTATCTTGGTCTGGTAGTTGAGTGATGACATTTTCAACAAATGCCTCTATATCTGAATAAAATGTCTCTTTCTCATGAGGGGATCGAGCTTAGGTAGCCACCTCAACTCCAACTCATACCACATCTTAAAAGGATAGAGGATCATTTGAGGTCATACCACATCTTCAAAAGATAGAGGATAATTTGAGGTCAATATATCCTCCTCATTACCTCCTTTCTTTACTCTTAAGGGATCTTGTTTAGCAAATAATATTGTCACTAAGGCCTTCACTAGGGTCTATGGCCTTTCTCTTGGAGTTATTTGCCTTATCTTCACTTGAGAGGGAGTGAATGCATGCTACTATTTCATTACCTCAGAAATAGGCCTTCCCTCATCCAAATCCTCATCATCGCTTATGTCACTTAATTTATGGGTGTATGAAGATTGATCTTATTTTCTCTTCATAGAGGTTTCCTTGGAAGGCACATCTTTTAATACAATATTCTTCTTCTTAGGACTCCTAGCTGGAGGTTGAAAATTTTTCTTAGGTCTTTTTTAGCTAGGCTATTCTCCCTCTCCTTCTCCTCCCTCTTTCTTGTGTAGGTCTTTGGGGAGGGATCAACTACTAGTTGTTATTTGAATGTAGCATGTAATAGTTAGATCAATTAGTGGGGAAAGTATTGGAATGGTTGGCATTACTAGGACTCCCTTGGTTGAAATGGATATATGGGTAGAACTGGCCAATTGAACCTCCCTTATGGCAATTTTATCCTAGTTTTTTGCCAATCTTGTTAACTTGGAAAATGATAGCCCTATTTTGGATTGTGATGCCATTATTGATTCTATGTCAATTGCTTTAGTGAAACCAATATCACCAACCTTGCACTTCCCTTTGCCTCTTATTGGTGCCATTGGAGCTAAAGGATCATTGATGTATGCTGGAAGGAAACCTTTCAACTTGTTAACCTGTCTAAACTCTTGGAGGGTAGGAGTATCATAGGCGCCCAGGTCAACCCCATGTTCCTTTAACCACTTGAAGGTTATCTTCATGATCATAAAATCCCTCCATGTAATGGAATAAATATATTTCATAATGAAATCTACCTCTGATATAGGTTGAGCCTCAACATTAGAATCATTATACACATTGGCCAGTGTGATCTTATCAACTACCATATCCTTCGGGATGGGGGCAATGTTGTAGGCAAGAACTTCTTATACTATCAATCTCACGAAGTCCAATTTCCTAACATCTTCTTTAGTGGTGGAATCAAACCATATATATTCATAGTTTGACTAGTGTAGGATCACATTTGTTTCTATATATACTAACTACCTAATATCATAATTTGTTATGGGTGGCATCTTGTCAATATTATAACATCTTATTTCTTATTCCAATCCTTTCACTCTAGCAAGAGAAGGACACAAGTAGTATCTTATCTCCACTGTAAACTCTAAAGGGTTATTGATCTTCTTGGAAGCAATCATCTCATGTGGATTCACCATTTGCCTACTCAATTCCATTATTACAACATTGTCATCCACATACCTTGGCAACTTATACAGACACCCCAAGTAACTACTGACTCTGATGTATGTAAAAGTCCTAAATTGAATGTACAAGGCACCATATTTATCAATTATGTTCTTGGTTGTCTTAGTCATCCTATTGAGGATTCTTAATTGGAAGAAGACACTCATCATAGTGTTAAATAAGTAGTTATGAAATATAAATAAATTATTCTTAAACCCCTCTAAAGTAACTTTAGGGTATACTTCATGTATTCTCATTCCTAAAAGGTTCCTATTGAGCCCTTGGAAGGTCCTATTGTTTATCAAGCTATACATTAAATAAGAAGACATATAAAAAGTACCTATGAATGTTTCTTTTAAAAAAATGGCACTATGAAGCTACATCATTTGATAATGTAAATTGTCACTCAAGATAGTTGCCTAATCTAATTTCTTCCTTCCCTCTAACATGCAGATTAAGATTAAAAACATCCATGGTTCAAATTTCTCTGTAGTGGGCATGCCATAGATTTGGGTAGTCATGGAGATCATGTATTTGGGTAACTCACTAAACTCTATTAGATTTAGGTTTTTTGACATTTGGAAGACCTTCTGGCTCTTTTTAGCAAGCCAACAAGAATTTAAAATATCTCATACCACCTTGTCATTTCTTCTACATATTATTGGCACTCCTCCAAAGTAAGTATCATACTCTCAGGTTGGGGAGGAATTATAAGCATGGTGTTGAGGGCCTCAGGGGTGAATTAACATACAACTGATTGACTTCCATCTAAGATAGTCATAGTGTCTGGGCGATAAAATTTGGCACAACTAATAACTATCTTAGGATACAAGGCAGCCAAAGGGAATGTTGTCATAGGGACCATGTAACACATGTCAAGGTTGGAGGAAACTAGGAGAGGGTTAGTCCATTGTAAAACATTAAATATATCTATGAAATCTAACCCTTGAACATCCATGTCTTGGATCTCATCAAGAATAGAAATAATGATGCCCTATACTGATGTCAAAGATGTTGCCATTGCTCCCAACCCTACTAGTTTAATAATCTAAACTAAAATGAATTCTTCACCCTTATCACCCTCTAAACACCTTATAACTCCTTCAAAGAACACGATATGAGAGAATAGAAGACACTTACTAGTAATTATAAGGGCTGCACATAATGGGAGCCAAAATATCCATGAAGAATTCATTGTAAACACTATTTCCACTCTAAACTTAGTTATGGTACACAAATAACTCAACAACACAAGTATCAGCTCTGAATGCAAAGGTGAACATAAAACAAAGGCAAATTCTTAATTATAATCCTTTGCATTTCAATATTAGGGTTGCCATTAATGCTTTGAAGCATAATGGCTAATCACCAACTACCCCATTAATCACTTAAATTTCCCTTTTCTTTTTGAAAATAAAAAATGGAGAGAGACACACAAATGTTACCTTCATATTGAATGCTCCTTTTGCAAAACATGGATTTACAAACAAGACTCTCATTACAACACTTTTTAGGTCCTCAGAGACTTTCCTAGCCTTTTACTTATCATTTTCCTTTGGTACAATGGTGTAAAATGTCCCAAGCCTCCAATGGAATGTATGAATTCCACATGTTATTACCTTGGTCGTTTGAGTCTTTAGGGACCTTTTTAATGTTACCCATTTTCCAAATGAGGTAATATTAGAAAGGGCCTGATACTCAAAACCCCCAAGAGCTTACCATGTGTTCTTGATCTTATCATGCATGTTTGGGTGCTCACACTTTGGGAACATTTTTAACCTTTCCCACTAAAAGGTAAGTGGGGAAATCTTCAAAAAATGACCAAATCTCAAAATATCCCAAGAAGCAGACACGTGGCATTCCTTTTAGTTTATTTACTTAGTCATTCAACCCCTAAAAACCTTTTGCATTTTACCCATAAAAAACTAAGTGGGACAATCCTCAAAAGGGGCCTAAAACTTGCAAAACCCCTCAAGAACCTACCACATGTTCATTGTATATGCTATCTTAGACTCTCAGCTAACATTTCACCTTTGCACTATCCTTCTTTAAATGGGGATAAGTGAAAGATCCTCTTGACTCCTAAAAAGGTTCATAACTTTAATCATTAAAACACATTGAATGTGAAATAGGGAAACCTCCCTCAGGGCCATAGAGTGTCTCCCTCTTGAGCTTAAGGCAGTAATGGAATATACACATAGAAGTATACACATATCTTCATACATAGAAAATTTTCTCATTATGAAAATATCTTTCAATAATATTTCAAGTGTCCCATATCTTTTGAAGTATCCCTTGGTAAATTCATAGATATCCTTTATCAAGAAACAATTAATACAGAGGATTTAACAAATTTTTCATACTAGATTAGCTTCTTGGAGAAACATATGGAGATAGAACCTAGGCTAACAACATAAACTTTGGTAAAAAAAAATGGCCAAAGCTTTTAGAAATCAAAATTTAGTGTTGTCTAACCTATGCATTTTCACTTATCAAAGGGGATAATGGCCCAACTACTTAATGCAACTTTGGGCACTAACACCACCTTCATAAATGGCCTTAATATGACACCTAAATGACATAGAATGACATAAATACTAAATGTGGCCATGCAAAAGGATAAAACCACATTAAATCACCTAAAAAGGATTATGACAGTCTATATAATACCTTATTAAACCCCTATAAAAAATTTGGACTATAGGGGGTTAACCTATTTTGACTTGTGGTCAAGATAGTCAACACCAATCACATATAAGATTTATTCCTTATCTATGTAATAAAATTTAAAACACACTAACTCTAAAAATTCAAACACATAATGCTTAAATCTAATGTGGTGTGTGCATGGGTCTAGTAGTTCCTCAATCATTCTTCACCATCTCCATCTACATCACCCTTTATGATGATACTCTCCCTCTATCATACTCTGAGGGATGAATCCTCCTACATCCAAATCATGACAAAAAGGTGGTTATTCAAATACATCATGATACATATATTATTAAATAATGTTATAACAACAAATGTAACATAATAATTATGTATATAAAACTCATAATTATGAAATCTAAGTAACATACATTTGTCCCATAATAGTAGATGACTTGAAATTTATTTAAAAAGTAATAAATTAATTTAACAACTATATTGGATGATTAGGTAAATTAGCTTATTGAGAAAATTAGGATGTAACATCCTTCCCCTCTAAATTTAGTCATCATCCTAATGACACTTATTCAAACAATAGTTCTAAATAACAAATAGAGTTTAGTAAAAAAATAATATAATATCTAGCATCAAATCAAGAAAATAAATGTAGAAATAGCCTGTATAAATCATCATAATCCTCCTAAGTAGCACTATATTCATAGTATTGGTCCCTTAATACCTTGTACTATGATACTTCTCTATTACATAAACAAATTTTGTGAGTGTCAATTACTCTAATTGGTTCTACCATGACCACCCTAGGATCTAGAACCTACAAATCATTCCAATCTAGCATATGTAAAGGATCAACTATATACTTTTTAAGATAATATACATGGAATATATTATGCAATAGAGTTAGGGTTGGTGGCAATGCAAGCCTATACACTATAGGTTTAACTATTTCTAAAACCTCAAAGGATCCCACATTTCTTGGTGAAAGTTATTTTGACTTATTGAATTTAATCAAGCTCTTTTGTAGCTTAACCCACAAAAATATGTTAAGCATAGACTTATATTGAGAAGGGGGGTGAATTGCTATAAGATAATATTTTAATCTTTTAAATTTAATCAACCATAACAACCATAGACATTTGATATTTATAAATTAATAACATAAGATAACATAGGATTTATGTGGAACCCTTTTTGGGAAAAAACAAAAAAATATTACTTTTTTATATATAACTCTTTCACAATTTTTTTAAGCACCAACCTACTAGAGACACTAATCCCCAAACCAAGCACCAACTTGGTCAATTTAAGAGCACCCACCCACTGGAAACATCAATCCCATTTGACAAGCACCAACTTAGCCAATTCGTGAGTACCAACCCATAAGAACACCAACCTCTAGACTATGAGGCACCAACCCCAAGCCAAATTAATTCCACCATCTATGATTTCTTCTTCAATTTACTGATGGCTTTGCTTCTCTTATACTTTCTCTCTCACTAATTTTCTTATAGACTCTATGCTCTACTCTCTTTCATAATTCTCAAATGATTTTCTTCATTAAAATAAATCTACCCTTCACACTTATTTTCTTAAGAGATATTCTATTTCACTTTCTTCTCTTCTTCCTTTCCTTCTTTCTCACACTTATATGATCTTCAAACAAATCAAATCCTTGTAATACTTCCACATCTCTTCTCATTTATATATTTTTAAAAGAATGCATCCCATCGAAGAGACAACTCTTCACCAAAAGATATGACTATTGACATTTCCATTGATAATTCTATTAACATTTATGTTGACATTTCCATTCATTTTTGGTAATAATTATGTTCACTTTCAGCAACAATTTTTTTCACTTTTGACAAAACTTTTGTTCACTTTTGAAAATAATTCCATTTGACATTTCCATTCATATCCATTATAATTCCTTTGACATCAATGACAATAATTCTAATAATATCCCCCTTTGTCATTAATGGTGATCCACATTAATTAGTATATGAACTCCCCCTTGATGTGGTTCTCCTCCTTTGTTCCCCCTATCTTTAATTCTCCCCCTTTGACATCAATGGTAATGCGTTGTCCATAGTTCTCCTATTTCTATAGTGCTCCCCTTTTATTTTATCTCTCCCCCTTTGACATAAATGGTAAAGGGTTATACAAACTCTCACAAGCTCATTCATATATAGACTTATTGATCTTTGGACCTGACAAACTACTCATAGATATTCTTCTTGACTCATTTCACACAAGAAACAAGTCCATACTTCACATTCTTCTCAAGGGACCTAAGTTATCTCTACCTAACTCTATGTTCCTCTGAATCACACCACTTGAAGCCACAAACCAAAATATAGAAACTAAAACATGCATAACTTCTCACAATATTGGCATACCTTGTTTGAATACACCTTCACCCTTGCATAATATTCCAACTTCATATCAATCTCTAAACTTCTTGGACCCAAGATACCTATTTCAAAAATCACTACACCTTCTCATATGAATCTCACCACTACTACTAATTTTATCATCAAAAACATGCTCAAATCAACTATACTTACCTAAATCCATGCCCATAAGAGCTCTCAAGACACTACACCATATAAATCTACCTAAAATTGATATATAAATTGATCTATTAACCCACCTTCATAACTTTCTTGTCATGCAACACATCCATGACCTAACAAACATCCACCATGTTTCCTCTTTCTATAAAGTGTCTCCTTAAAGCCTAGAAGAGACACCCCACATAAAAGGTCCTAGAACAAAGTGAACCCAGGAGATGCCCACATCTCCTTTATCACTTCTTTGTTCCTCTTGTATCCATAAGATTTATTTCTTTCTCTTAGAATCCATTTAGGCATGTCTAACTTATTTGACTCACTAACCTCAACATCCATGATGTTATTCATCTTTTCAACTCTTACAACTATCTTACCTTCCAATGTACTATCATTAAAAACTAACAATAGAGAATCTTGACAAGCCTCATACTCAAATGTAACAATAGTTTTTCTTTGATATGTAGGATACTTAAGACTATTATTCACTATCTTTTCTATAACTCTTGATAACAAGAGTTCCACATAGTCCTTCCTATTGAATTCTTTCTCCACTATAGAATTAATCCATTCTCACTCTTAGACTCAATCTGATCAACTTTTACTATCTTAGGTGTCAAAAACTAAGTTTGGCCCTTCTTATACCTTCTAGGGGCTCCATAACATTTTACATACCTTAAGGATATCTTTTTTCCATTTGGACATAATTTATAAATATGGCCAACCTAATGACAACAAAAGCAAGCAATATTTCCCATACCTTTTACTTGAATGTGATTGAGATCTCCCTTTGATTGATTTCTTCTCCTCAAATAGTCTCTTGCCCTATAAACAACATGATGAAAATAAAAATAATGGCAATGAAAGGAATTGGAAAACCTAAAAGCATTGGGCTACTTGATTGGCTTCTTCAATTTTCCCTTCAAACTTGCATCCTTTTTACCTTAGACATATATCTCATGATCTTTCTCAACCTTGACTATGAGCCTCTCATGATTATCCTTTAAAGAACCTAACTCATTCTTCAACTGATCACACTCTTCTTCTCTTGATCTCAAAGTTGAATATGCAACCTCTAACTAATTTTTAAGATCCTTAATAGACATATTATCTTCTTTTGCTTCTAAATCTAACTCAGACTCTAAGATACATACCTGGTCCTTAAGATCCTTGACCATAGATTTCAACTCTTGATTCTCCTTCCTTAGTTGCTTAGCCATCTTATGCTTCAAATAATCTTTTTTATGCTTGTTAGTCCTAATCCAAAGGATCTACTCTTATACCAATTGTTAAGCATAGGATTATACTGAGAAGGGAGTGAATCGGTATAAGATAATATTTTAATCTTTTAAATTTAATCAACCATAATAATCATAAACATTCAAGATCTATCAAGTAATAGCATAAGATAACATAGGATTTACATGGAAACCCTTTCAAGAGATAACCATGGTAAAATATTACTTTTATATATATAACTCTTTTAAAATGTTTCTAGGCACCAACCTACTAGGGACACCAATCCCCAAACCAAGCACCAACTCAATCAATTTGTGATCACCCACCCACTAGAGACATTAATCCCCTTTACCAAGCACCAACCTAGCCAATTAATGAGTGTTGACCCACAAGAGCACCAACCCCTAAAGTATGAGGCACCAACCCCAAGCCAAATTGATTCCATCATCTATGATTGCTTCTTCAATCAAATGATGGCTTTGATTTTTTTACACTTTATCTCTCACTGATTTTATTATATACTTTTTGCTCTCCTCTCTTTCACAATTATCAAATGATATTCTTCATTAAAATAAACCTACCCTTCACACTTATTTTCTTAAGATATATTCTATTTCATTTTCTGATCTTCTTCTTTTCCTTCTCTCTCACACTTATATGATCTTCAATCAAATCGAATGCTTGTAATACTTTCACAGCTCTTCTCCCTTATATAGATTTAAAAGGATGCATCCCATCCAAGAGATACCTCTTCACCAAAATATGTGACCATTAACATTTTTTTCAACATTTCCATCAACATTTCCATAGACATTTCCATTAATATTTTTGTTAACATTTCTGTTCACTTTCAGTAACATTTTTGTTCACTTTCGATAACACTTCTATTCACTTCCAAAAATAATTCCATTCACTTTTAGAAACACTTCCATTCACTTTTAGTAACAATTATATTTGACATTTCCATTCATATTCATTATAAATCTCTTGAAATTAATGAAAACTATTCCAATAGAATACATTATCACCTATTGAAAACTTCCTAGCTTTTCTCTTCATATCAATATAGCTCTTCTGCCTATCATTAGCCTTAGGCAATCTCTACCTAATTGTTATTAATTTTTCCTCCATTTTCAATAGCATCTCAAGTCCAAAAACTACCCTATCTTCCAACCTATCCCAATTGATTGGTGTCTTGCACCTTCTCCCATGAAGTGCTTTAAATAGTGTCATTTTTAAAGCAAATTGGTATGAGTTTTTATATGCAAACTCAACCAATGGAAGGTATTACTCCCATTTATATTTTTGATCTATGTAATACATGTGAATAAGATCCTCTAACATATAATTAATTTATTTATTTTGACTCTCAATTTTTGGGTGATATGCAGTAATAAAGTTTAGTTGCATACCCAAAGCTAAATTTAGAGTTAACTAAAATTTAGAAGTTATTCTCAAATCATGATTTGATATGATATTCTATTTAAAACCATGAAATTGATATATTTCCTTTATGAATATCTTTGTAAGATTTGGTGCATCATTTTTAAAATCACCTAAGATAAAATGTGTTACTTTGGTTAGTTTATCAACTTTAAACAAGATCATGTCATGTATGTTTCATGATAATGGTAATCCTTAGACAAAGTAAATATTAATCACCTATCATTTACACTCTGGTGTGTCATGTGGATATAAAAATCCATCTATATGCACATGTTTAGCTTTCCCTCATTAACATTCTAAATAGCATGCCATAAAGTCTATTTTATCTTTCTTGATTCCCTTCCAAAAATAAAGTGGTTTAAGCTCTACCATAAGCTTTTTTACTCCTATATGTCCTGAATATGAGGCATTATGTAGTTATTTTAGCACTATGATCCTCAAATTCTCCTAATTTGGCACATATATCCTTCCATTATATCATAAAATACCATCACTTTCTAGGTTGTATCCTTTATATCTAAGATTCTAAACATTCTCAGTCAAAGTTTTCCTAACTTGGTCATAAAATTCATCTCCTTATGACAACTTAATCAATGATCTATGAAAGTAATCTTGATAGTAGCCACATTTGTTATGTACCTTCTACAAATCAATGTATCGGCTACTCTATTCTCCTTTCCTTTGATGTAATTGAATCAAAGTCATAGTCAGATAAAAACTCTAACTAAAGCCTCTAATGAGCATTCAAATCTTGTTAGGTGAAGATGTATTTGAGTCCCAAGTTATTAGTGTTGAGATCAAATGGTTTTTTCAAAAAATAATGTCTCCAAAATTGAAAAGCATGAATAATTATTGAAATTTCAAGATCATAAGGGGCATAATTCATATCATAAGCCTTCAGCTTCCTTGACTCATCAGCTATTACTACACCATCCTGCATAAGGACTCCTCTTAGTCTATCCCCAGATGTCAGGAATCTAGAACAACAAACATGCTTTGACTCCACTGTTAGGATCTAGGAAGCACCATTGATTACCATGTACAAGCAACTTAATATGTAGAATTAACCAAAAGTAACAAGTAACTAGAATTTTGAAATAACACAAAATATGAGAGACAATACCCAATTGTATTAATACTCTTCCAGAAGGAAATACAACAAAGAAGATGCCACCTTCTTCCTTACACACCTCTAGGGCTCCCACACCTCTAGGGCATAAATAGTAAATCTCTTCAAGAGCTCACTCTCTCTCTTACGGTCCCAACACACAACTCAAACACAAAGTTGGTGTTCACCTCCAACCAATCAGTATCACTACTACCAGTACACAAGTTCTCCATGCACTCCACAAGTGTTCCACACACTCCAAGTACTCAACATACTCCAAGTAGATCTCCCTAATCTTACACCCTGATATGTTGTTGTCACCTTTGATCTTGCTACCCCGCAGACCTCCTTTGACCTCGCACACACACACACACACCTACAAATCAACTGATCATACTTACCATGTAGATCTCTCTACACCCTGAAGAACCCTTGGCCTTGCCTCACCAAGTCCTTATGATTCTTCAACCAGTACCCCAGTGGATCTTCTCCTTGATCTAGCACACCTGCAAACCAACCTGATCATACACACTCAGCACCCCTATGGAACTAGGAGGAGCTACCCTTGCTCTCTTCACTCTCAAAAGGAGCTAACCAAGCTCAACTCAAACTAGAACAAATTACAATACAGCCCATGAGTCTCTTAAATAGATCTCATGTAAACAATAATTAGACATCTAATTGCAATAATTAGATCTATAGCTCCAAGACTAAAATTAGCCTCTTAACATGCAAACAACCAGTTCGTTAACAAACTGTCCATGGAACTCACAGTTCAGAACTACACAGGTGACCAACGTCAGTCCCTAACTGCCTGGAGATGACTGACATTGGTTGAATATTGCTGATGTTAGTTTCCTTCTTGTCTACCCCTGACCGATGTCGGTTGGCCTGACTGACGCCGGTGACTATGACACTCAACAACCTCCTCCCTTGTTTGCATCAGTGAAGCTTTTAGCTCCATAACCTAACACCAGACACATCTGTGATCATTAAAAATTGACCATTGGGATCATGGACTTTTAACACTAATTCTAAAGTAATCCTTCTTTTCAATTCTTAAAAATATACTTATAAATTATTTGACCATATAAAACTTTGATTCTTACACTACAGAGAGGTAATCAGATTAGTTATCTTGAAAAAATTTGACACAAATTTCTTATAATATCTCATTAATCCCATGAAACTCCTTACCTCATGGACATGCCTTGGTGTTGGTTGCTCCATAGTGGCTCTTATCTTAGTTGAATCAATAAAAAACTCATCCACTAAGATAATATATCCCAAATATTTCACTTTCTTTTGGAAAAATGCACACTTAGTCAATTTGCCATATAGCCTGTGCTTTTGAAAATGTTGCAAAACTAGATCTAGATGTTGAAGATTCTCTTATTCATCCTTTTAATATATAATAATTTAATCTAAAAAGACCAAAACAAAATGATCCAATTAATTTTTGAACACACTATTCATGAGATTCATGAAAAATTTTAGGTACATTCATCAACCAAATGGTAACACTGTAAACTTAGAATGCCCATAACAAGTTATAAATTCTATTTTTAAAATATCATCACCTTTTATCCTTAAATAGTGATATCCATATCTAATATAAATATTATAAATGATTTTTTCTCCTTGTATCTAATTGAAAATATCATCTATTCGAGGTAGTGGATATCTATTTTTGATGGTTGCTTTATTCAACATTTGATAATTAATGTAAATTCAAAGAGTGCCATCTTTCTTTTTAACAAAGACATTTGGTGCACCCCATGGTGACACACTTGTTCTTTAACCCTTTGGATAATAATTCTTAAAATTTTACCTTCAATTTAACCAATTCATTGGTTATAATTCTATATGGATTATGATCCTAGTTTGATATCAATAGAGAAATCAAACTCTCATTCAAGAGGCAATCCTAGAAATTTCTCTAAAAACACATCATGAAAATTCCTAAGGAAAGGATAATATTCAATTAATGGTTCCTTAGTTTCTGTCATTTAATTTATCTTAATGATAAATACTTGACATCATTTACTTTGGGCCTTCCTAAGCTACATTGTATAAATATGCCTAAACCTTAACTCCCTTTTCTCACCTTGAATTAGTGTCTAATTTCCAAAATCATTAAGACACTCAAACCTTTTCAAATAACATTAAACTTTAGCCTTATGCTTTGAAATCTAATTTAATCCTAATATCACATCATATAACCCTAGTGGTGTTACATAAATATTTACAACCATTGTGAATATAATAAATCTAATTTCTACTTCTACTAAACACTTGTCAACCTAGACTTTAAAAAAATTCTCATATTGTACTGACCATGCATTTTCCATCACACCAGCTTTCCTAGATAATTTATTTAAAATCTTAGGAGCTATAAAATACTTTATATCCCCTGTATCTATCAAAATTGAAATTGGATGGTTAAAAAAGATACCTGATAGTTCTATGGGTGAAACTTAGAATTTGGCATGCCAATTATATACTACCACATGAATACATTACTAAAAAGTTCCTTGCTAAGGGGTATAACCTTTGTTCCTTGATTTATCTTGGGTACATTTATGTGTAAAATGGTCACCTCCATGGATGAAGCAACCTCCTGGTGGTTATTTCTTATCAAACTATTGGTTTCCCTTAAAACCACCTTTAGAACCATTACCTAGTTTCTTGCTACCTGAACCACTGTTGAATCTGTTATTCTTATTCTTGAACTGACTCTTGGAGTCTCCACTCATATGCTTCTAGTTCTTCTTCTTGAAAGTTGGATTTAAACTTCTAAACTTTTTCAACTTTTGCTCATGTTTGATGACTTTTTCAAAGACTTGATCCATGGTAGA